>JAWPHD010016675.1:0-48578 GCA_037043455.1 Cyrtodaria siliqua
CCTTCGATTATTTAAACATCTAGAGACATAAAAAGTGTCATAACACGTTAATTTTTTTAGCATTTTGTTTATTTTAATTCGTGTTTATTCTATTTAAAATGCAATCTGGTTTACGAATACGGCCCGTGGCTTGTAATGAAAGGGTTGATATCTGGTTTACGAATCAAGGTTGATAGTGAAACGATGAATTCTAAAAAAGGGACAACGGAATTGGATGGGATTTTATCGGTGATTTTAGTTTAAGCTCAGGCTATAATATACACCAGAAATAAATACGCTAGAAGTGAAAATATAAATGATATTATGTTAAAAGGCCGAGTATGTTTAAAGCACAGACCTAATAACAAATTTATTAATATGTCTGTGGTTTAAAGGTATTGCGCTTCTTCAGACGACAACAACAAGAAGTGATTATAGTTTTTAACAAATTACATAACTAACTTATAATCTCGCTTATCCCCTTTTTAAACTGAACTGAATGGGATTAAAGGCGCACCAACAAATGAAAGGTTATATGGCGCCTAACAGGAATGAACGTGACAGGCTCATCCTCCATTTACATCAAGATAAATATGGAGAATGGGCCTAGAATCTTCTTACCTGCAGAACAGCAGAGTTGCTGCAAATTCTATAGTAGACACTACATTTACGATGGAGTGACATTTCCACGTTTTCATATGCGGTATCATGATAAAGACCTTGAATGAGCATGATACAAAATGACAAAACGAATATGAATGGGGGGAGTGGTGTGGTGTACCCTATGCATATAACAGTGTATTTGTGAGATTGCGGTAGTTGTCCTTTTTTAAATAGAATAAAATCGTTTCATAGTATTATATAGTTTTATCATATTTTCCACCTGTTTTAGCCTCTATTCCCCACCCCACCCCCTCTATTTTAACGTTGTGATACTGTACTAATAGTGTTTTTTTTATCTTTTAGATGTGTTACGTATCTTTGCTTTTATATGATGAAACACTATTAAATAGGTTAAGTCATTACAATGGTGGGTTGTACACAGTACTGATTCTAAACAGGGAAAAGGATGTTGTCTGCCTCTACCACAAGATATTCGACTTTCACATATGGCCTAACATGTGCTAAAATGACGTAAAACACCATTCAAACAAACAAACGCACTTCTTCTACGTAGGTACTTTGTCTTTTTCCTATGACTATTATCATATTACAAGTATAAAGCATTTGAATTTTTTTGAAGCGTAAAGGTTTGAAAATCAAATGAAAATTAAAAGCTAAGACCAAATTTAAAAAAAAATATTCTCATCTAGAATGCCATTTGCCGAGGAATTCGTAATAAAGATATCCGTTTTAATTAAAATTGTGTTACTTTTCTAATTACTAGTCAATGGATGTAATTCTAATGAGATATATCAGGACACTTTACAGATAAGTGTCTTATGGACACATTATGAGTTTAACTTTCATTATTTTGTTTGCAACAAGTAAATATTAAAGAAGAAACACAAAGTGTAGCCGTTAATTCAGCTGTGTTTAAATGTAGTAACACAGTTGCTTTGTTTTTAGTGTATGTAAGTTTATTACTTCTTAAATTAGATGCTTTCTGGTATGTATGAATTTGCACGTTATTATATGATTTGTATTGTGAGCCTACTTTACGAAATACGATATTGGTGTGTTCTGTTCTGATGATCTTGGACCTTAATATACGAATGACCAACCATCAGGAAGGTTCTGCCTATACTGAAGATGATCATTCTGTTTGTTGTAACACTGTCTCAGTCGTCATGATTGTTTCATGGGATAGAATGATTGCTACCTACCAGTCGACTATTGTCAAAAAACACACAAAAAACAACAAAAACAAAACAAATCAGAAAGGTCAAACCCCTTTGTTTATTCAGATAAACAATGTATGTGTGTGCTCACACTAGATAAGCTTGTCACTTTCTTAGCAAGGATTTTATACAATACCCTGTCATTGTCAAGCCATAGGTATCTACATGCACGTCTGTTCTATGTGACCAACATGCACGTTCGTTATGTAACTGTGATCTACATGTAATGTTGTTATATGTTACTGATCTACATGCACGTGTGTTCTATATGAAATGCTACAGTGATATACATGCACGTGTGTTCTATATGTAAAATGTTACTGTGATCTACATGCACGTTTGTTCTATATGTAATGTTACAGTGATCTACATACACGTGTGTTCTATATGTAAAATGTTACTGTGATCTACATGCACGTTTGTTCTATATGTGATGTTACTGATTTTAAATGTACATGTGTTCTATATGTAATGTTAATGTGATCTACATACACGTATGTTCTATATGTAATGTTACTGATATACATACACGTTTGTTCTATATGTAATGTTACTGTGATCTAAATGCACGTTTGTTCTATATGTGATGTTACTGAATTTACAAGTACATGTGTTCTATATGTAATGTTAATGTGATCTACATACACGTATGTTCTATATGTAATGTTACTGATATACATACACGTTTGTTCTATATGTAATGTTACTGTTATCTACACACATGTGTGTTCTATATGTAAAGTTACTGATATACATACACGTGTGTTCTATATGTAATCTACATGCACGTGTGATCTATTTGTAATGTTACTGTGATCTACACACATGTTTGTACTATATGTAATGTTACTGTGATCAACATGCACATTTGTTCTATATGTAATCTACATGCACGTGTGTCGTCTGTATGCACGCTATTTAGTCTATATTAAACCTAAATTCGTATATCGCTATGTCATGCAAAACAAACGGAACAGCATTGACGTATCCTGTTCAGAAATATAACATTAACTGTTACACAAATGTAATTGAACAACTTTTACTTTAAAACATATTTGTGCAAATGCGTAGATATTAATTACATATGGATGTTTTTATGACATCTTCAACAATAGATTTTGGTACAGTAAATGCAACAGACTGCTTCTTTTAATGAACTGTATTTTAACGGGTTAATACTTGTCCTAAAGTAACTGAAATGTCATGTTACTTTAGAACTTATATTTGGTTGTATACACATGCATTGAATTGCAAAGTACATGTTAAAACAATTGATGATTATAAAAAAAACTCATAATTTTTCAGCATACCCATACCTTTGCTTTCACTCGCTGTGAGAACGAATGTGAAAGTGACCGTGTAATTTGAATTTGAATGCGAAATGTGTTTTCTGAACAGTTCCTTTAATCAGTTCACGCCCGATCCGACCTGTGATGTGATGCTGTTTTAGCTTTATTTTGTATTTGTGCTTATAAAGTGGACTGAGGTGGACTGAATTGTCCCCAGGTGCTTATTTACAAAATTCACATTTTTTACAGTCACTTTTGTTGTTATTTTAAACCTATATATATCATGGTTATGATAAAATCACAAGGGACGGTTAACAATGACTGTTCAACATTTAGCAATTTTACAGATCTGGATAGGCCGAAACATTAATTTTAAGATATACATTGTGAATTAATTATGTGATATGTCTAAACCGTCTACTATACCGTTTTAAAGGGAGGGTTTAAATTGTATGTAATTTATTACAATTATCTGTATGTGTGTATATGTATGTAAACAATGAGACGTTAATAAACCTCGTTCTTTCTTCACTAAATATTTCTCTAACATTTCTCTATTATTTAAACTTTATTTTAATAAAAATGTAAAGTCTTAAAAATAAAATACCTCTTTTCTCCCAAGCGTGGGTTGATTTCTGGTTGAAATCTTGGAATATCACCATTTCATTTGGCGCTTTCATTATCACTTCCTATTCTTTTATAATCCTTATGACGTCACAAAGGCTGGTTGATGTTGTTGTTGTTTTTTATTTCACAAACAATTTTCTTTAAAATTGTCTAAAACGACTTTATTTTATTGATTTAAGTTGTATATGTTACACAGAAGCGTGTTAATTATACTCACAGAATAGCAGGCCACATAATTTAGGAAAGAATAGTCATTCTGCATGCATTTTATTTGATAGTTTTAATCTGTTAGCTATGCTTGTAAAAGTCATAGTGTCTTCACACATACACATATGTTGCTACTTTTTTTTCGCGTTGTTGTGCAAAATCCTTAAAATTCACAGATTGTTTTACTTCGGGCTGAATGCCGTGTGCATGTACACGATTTGGAGCTGCTGACTCTTCAAACACAACTCTTATACAATTCAATGTTTCTCAGTACCCAGGTTTATGTAAATTGTATCTATGTTTATTTCCGTTATATTCTTACTGCCATAACGATGCTTTCATATGAAATAATTAAAACACATATGTTATATATAACAGACGAGGTGGTAAATAATCACGTTTAATGGATCTATATTCTTACGTCGACCAATCAGAATCACTCACGCACAAAGCAATTTGTTAAAATGCTGACATATTCCAATGAAATCTGCAATCACGTGTCGCCACCTATATGTGCTATATTTATCCGCGGAATTCCCACGGTTTGAAATAAAGGTAACGGAATATAATGTGTTAATTTGTAACGAAAAGATATACAGCTAATGTATTAATGCCGTAAAAATTCCCATGCAGAAATGAAAACTTGTACTTACTAGACTCCTAACTAATATCATATAGTTCGACATTTATTTATTAAAGCAAACTGTACGATAATTAATCTTTGCAGAAGTTAATTACCTGCCTTGCTTAAAAGACGTTTATAGTTGCATTATTATTATTGTTATTATTATGAAATATATGTTGACATAAACAAAACCAAAACGTGTGACTTTGTGTAACGCGTACTCCAACGTATGTAAATTATACATGATTTGCCTCAAATTTGCAGCTACCCATCTCCGATTTACAACTGTCGTGGACTTCATGACGTTTATATTGACGAGTAGTACACATACAGTAAGCGAACGCAAATGACTGTAAAATGACTCAAATATCCCCCACCATCTTCTATATATCACCCACCCATTCGTGTGTAATATTAATTATCATATTGGTTAACATGTTAAAGTTTAAAGTTTAAAATACTGGACTCATTCTATATATCAAAGTTATGGTTACTGTAGAAACTTTCGAGTCATTCTCATATTAGTTATTTATAATTCCCATGACTGTTTCAAAAAGGTTAAATTCATATTTAAAAAAATAATGGAAAAGTATCAAATTAAATTTATATTTCACAAATCTATATAGCGTTTATTTTACGTCATAATCACAAGCGACATACTATAGTTGTGGTGCATGTGGCATCACCAAGAGGAAACAATCACGAACGTTGTTTTAAGTATCAACCCTTTCAGATGGCGCTACAGATTATGCGTAGATATCCATATAATTCTAATCCGAGTTTCAACCTCAGAAGATGTGAACTGTTTAGTACACTATGTTCGTTATAATTACTAAAGCACAGCTAACACTCAAAATAGCTACTTTCTACACTCAGTAACTCTCTATACTCAGTAACTCTCTACACTCAGTAACTCTCTACACTCAGTAACTTATATGTTAAAGGGACACGATCATCTTGACGTATTTAACAAGCATTTCAAGGACACGTGACAATCTTGCTTTCTTTAAACCCGGTAATTTTGATTTCTTTAAAACCCGATGTGTTCCATTCGGCAATCGTGCTTGCTTTCTTTAAAACCCGCTGCGTTCCGTACGGTAATCTTGCTTTCTTTAAAATCCGATGTGTTCCATTCGGCAATCGTGCTTGATTTCTTTAAAACCCGCTGCGTTCAGTACGGCAAACTTGATTTCTTTAAAACCCGCTGCGTTCAGTACGGCAATCGTGCTTGCTTTCTTTAAAACCCGCTGCGTTCCATACGGTAATCTTGCTTTCTTTAAAACCCGCTGAGATCCGTACGGTAATCTTGCTCTCTTTAAAATCCACTGCGTTCAGTACGGCAATTTTACTTTCTTTAAAACCCAGGTGCGTTCCGTACGGCAATTTTACTTTCTTTAAAACCCAGGTGCGTTCCGCACGGCAATTTTACTTTCTTTAATAACCCACGTGCGTTCCGTGTATTTGTCTTCATAACTTGAATATTTGCAAATCACTAGTAACACGTATTTGTAGTAAATTGTGTTTGCATGTTATAACTTATTATTAATTATATTGCGCCAATAATATATGTAAAATCATGGTAGAATAACGAAGACAAATGAAAACTCTAAATTGTATTATCTTTTATTTAAATGTATAGAAGTAGGTTTAAAGTGGACGTGATTCTTGATTAATAATTCCAGTTGCTAATCTTAATGCTTCATTAATACTGCCAGTTTGCCGTGTGTCCCTTTAAAAATAGCACCTCGATTAATTAATACAGCAAAATTGTGAAATTGTGATGTTAAATGTGCTATTATGTAAATATCACATCCTCTTGAGGGTATTTTATTATACCGAACAAATACCTCTAATATACTTATAAACTCGATAATGAAGAAAACATTGTTGTTGTTGTTGTTGTTGAAATAATCTATTTTTAGAACTGAGCTTTCAAAAAGCTAGCGGGATGATATTGTTCACCCGCTATGACGCGTTGAGGGTGATAGCGCGAAATATCAACCCGGCAAGTATGAGGATTTTACATGGAGTGTATACTGAGTGGTATAATAACATAAAATGCAAATAACTTCGGAGTTTTTATGTTTTGTAATTGTACCTTAACGTTCAATATAGTATTGGTGCACTATAATCAACAATAATCATATGCCAAAACAATTTGCTTTATTATTATTATTTTTAATGGTTTGAAAACATACACGTTAAAGGGACATATGCCAATCTTTATGTTTTTAAAATTAGCGTCTCGGTTTAGTAATCCAGTATCATGTTAACTGCAAACCTGCTGCATATAGTAAATAAAATGTTGAGTTTTTTAATTAATTTGCGTTAGTCTATCATAGGTTTAAATATATTATTGGTGCAAAATAGTCAACAGTTAGAAATATACAAACAAAAATGCTTTTTACTATTCTTATCCTTGATATTAATGACTGAACTGAACCAATGGTAGTTACGTAGAAAAACTAAGCGAGTTTTACAAAAAAGCAAAATTGTCGTGTGTCCTTTTAAAATGACAGCGGGTATATGGGGGCGTCATGTTTTTGTCACTGTAACGTATCTCTTGATTTGCACAACCGTGAAAAACTATCCTTTCTGATATTTGTGTTCTGACTCGTATATACATAAAAACAGTTTGACAATGGGGTTTATAACCGTGATATAGCCATCTACCCCTATCTCTCTCTCTCTCTCTCTCTCTCTCTCTCTCTCTAAACGCCTAATTAACCTCAAGCCGGTGCAAAATATCACAAACACTAATGTCTCATACATCATAAAGTTTAGTGCAAGGCGGTTTACAAAATACGCGTTTTTTTTCCTCCATTGACGACATTAATTCATACAAGCAGTTCAAATAAAATCAACGCTTCCTAGGATAAACGCGTAATGCAAGTGTATCTGCTTAAAGAAAGCAAACATGTTCTAAATAGTTCTTTTCCGGCTAAGCCTAAAACAAACGTGCTTGACGTTGCAAGTTGTTATTTCGAATTATTTGTCGAAACTGTAAAGACAATTAAGTCAACATAGTATGCAAGTTTGCATGTTAAGTGCATTTTGTTATTTGTATACTAGTACATGAACTATATGAAGGTACACGATTTAGTTAAACAGCTGCCAACACAATCAGAAAAGGGCTTTTAAAGGCTTTTGAAGCGCAAAGTATTACACTCATAGTGGTGTTCTACGTCATTTGTTTTAAGCTGCGAAGACGAATATCATTTTATTTTAATTTGTCCCGCCTATGAGCTTATTCGCAAACTTTATATTAAGGCGTATTATTATCGAAACCCCAGTGTTATTAAATTTATTGAATTGATGCAAAGTAAGAAACGTAAAGAGATTCAAAATGTAGCTAAGTCTGTAAAAGAAGCATTTATTGTACGTAACACAGTTAATTATACGTAGTTGTGTACATATATGTATGTTTATCCTCAGGTATGATGTATTGTTTCAACAATTAATTCGTTTATGTAATTGCGTGAGAGAGAGAGGTGTGTGAGTGTGTGAGTGTGTGTTTGCGTGTTGGGGTGCATGCCTGCCACGTGTTTAATTGAACTTTGTATATTATATTTTGATGACGAGATACTATATGTATAAGTCGAAATAAAATATCTGTTCTGTTCTGTGAATACTTTTTGAGTTACAAGAAAGGAAACAAATGTTCATTAACAATTCCGTTCCAAATTGCATTTGTCATACATGAATAATTTGACGCATTTTCCCTCAATCATGTAAAAACAATATATATTAAGAGATGCCTATTTAATAAAAACAGTGTTCAAGCCTGCAGTTGCGTTTAATGTATTTAAACAAACGCTATGAAGAACCTTCAGTCTTCTTTTTAAATGGGTACTTTTATGATAATTTTCATTCTTAGTTTTTTGTGTGGTTTTTTTGTTGTTGTTTTAATTAATTTCAATCATTATTCAATACAAATTTACCTTTCCTAGCGTTTAACCGAAGAACGTTATTTCTAGTCATATATAAATGTATAATATTAAAATGCTTTTTAAATACATGTAATTAGTTGTGTTGTTTATTTTCTGTCCATTTTAAAAATCAAACTCAAAGAGAGTATTTTTGTTTAAAAACAGGATGCATTGATGTTAAATAAGCATTTGTTGTTTAGTGTCTGTCCATTTTTAGAGTAACTCTTTTTGCCCCCCAAAAAAGAGGATGGATGTATGTTAATTTACGGTTTCTAAATTACTATATTTACATGTGTGTTTATCCTACATATATGCTATTTTCTTGTAGTTTAATTGTATATAACGTGTGTATGTGTTGTGTACCAGACGTGCAGGTTGATTATTGGCTGTTACCTCATATAAACAGGAAACAAACCATGTATACTCCTCAAATAAGTTAAGGACCACAAAAGAGAACAATACTAATTACTTAATCTTTAATATTCTGCATTTGATATCCATATCAACAGTTAATACGGTTGGTCAACAATTGTTAAATGATAAAGGTAAACTTAAAAACTGCAAAAAAGACATTAAAATGTACAATAATGGCACAATTAAAAATAACACAAATCAAAACGTGGTCTTTAAATTATTTTGAGGAGTATATATACTACATAATGCTATGTAAAGTACAAAAACAACTGACTATTTCTTTACGGAAGACATTCTCTCACTGGACCTCTTGTCATGTTATATACTATCACCGCTCATTGTATATGGTTTATTTCTACTTACTTATCGTATAATCCGGAAACAAAACGATACAGTTTCACTCATTGACGTTTGTTAAATCCGAACGGGATTAACGTTGCGTGGAGATACATTCATTACAATTTAATGACTATATAAATATATATACTTTGTAATACAATATATCTGATATACCCTCGATATCACCATGCCAGTGTTAGTCCACCCACGGGTGCATCACTTTTCGCCGAAACCGGTGGTCTAAATCCTTATATTGTCTCCGACGGAAAAACAAAATTATCCTAGAACGGTCTGAAACCAATTCCTAATGTTTTTTCCCAATCTTTAGATGGCAAACGTTCAGAGCACCCGTTAAACGCTTTCAGAATATTGTCTCCGACGGAAAAACAAAATTATCCTAGAAACCAATTCCTCCTAATGTTTTTTTCCCAATCTTTAGATGGCAAATGTTCAGAGCACCCGTTAAACGCTTTCGCAACAACTAATGTAAGCACGCGTATCCTTTGACATTCGTAGATTTTCTTAACACCGCAAGAGCAACACTGTTCCAATATATACCTAAATAAACCTTCGCTTTCACTGACGATTTTACATTTCTTAAACACGTTGAACTTCTGAACGTTTCTGTTTGAGAAACTGTCTACCCGAAATTCAGAAGTGGCGAATACGGGCCAACCGTAATGTATCGATCCGTACAGCTATGATAGACGAGGTTTTGATAGTTGTGGCAAAGTGGGCGTGATAAATAACCATATGCGGGACACCAAACTACGACGAACAATTCGTCAATGTGCCCATCTAGTAGTAAACGGCTTATCAATTCACCTACCTACTCTTTCGTTTTTATAATAAATGGTTTAACTGAGCGTATAGTTTAGCTTTTAAAATGCTTGCATTTTCTCTTTTTGTTAGTTATCATTACCTTGTGGATTGAAAAATGTCAACATTAACAATACACCTTCAAAGGTAACACACACACAAAACAGTTTTCTTGAATTCTAATTACGTTCTCATAGATATATTTGCGAAATCACCTAGTTGGAATATAGTGCATATTAAACAAAGATAATGAACTTTGTCGAATATAATGCAGTTGCAGAATTACTTGTTTATCTATTTATATATGAACACTTATCATGCAAACAATAATACACCACGGTACTCATAGCAACACGACCCAAAAGAAATCATCTTTATAAATATCAATACGTTGACTAAATAGATAGCACTATCTTCTATCAGTAAGGTACAATAAATTGGCAGAAGAGTCATAACGGCAGCTATTTGTCATATATAACGGCAGCTATTGTCATCTATTTGTTATATATATCGACATATATAACGGCATCTATTTGTAATATAAAACGGCATCTTTATGATAAACATATATTAATAACTCAGTAAAAGAAACGTAACTGTATTACTCTAATGTGTAGTAATAAGGTGTATAGTACCCCGTCCCGTTTAGTGCCAGAAACACATTTTTCTCACACAAACATGTGTTGTTTTATGTTTTTTAATTTTAACATCGATGTTCCTCTGATATCGTTTGCGACTCACGAGCATATGTGCATACACTGACTATATCGTATAAAATGTCAACGTACATTCCAACAATTTGACAAATGAGCGAATGTATATAAACGTCCAATTGTATCTAAAGGAAATGTCGGTGTGTACTAGTAAGCATGTGCTTCGGTAAAACTAGATTTAGAGATTATATGCAATTCTAACGCTGGTAAACCACTAGTACGCGTATACATGTATTCGTTTGTGTGTCAATTTTTGTTCTTTACAAAAGTTGACGTCTCCCAGCCTCATCTCAAAATATGGATCCGTTGCTGAACCCGGCCATTTAACCGGACTGTTGACGGTTTATGAACGACATACTTACATTTTAATTCTGAAATAGATATAAAAGGTCCCATATATAAATAATACCTATTAGACTTACTACACGAGGTTCGAGCTTCCCAGGTACCACTGAGTTACTTCGGTTAGTCCTTAGGCAATATACTTTCCATTAGCCTTTTCCGTCTAATGGGGACGTAAACCTGGCGGTTCCGTGTATCAGAGTCTATCCACGGAGCACGTCAAATTGGAATATATTCGGTAAAAAAAGTTGGATAGCGTTCCCGTATTCCTGTGTATCTTTCAATTCTGTCTTGGTCGGATCGAAATAGTTCATGTGCCGTTAATTTGTGTATATATTAATGACATCAACGCTGACAAATGTATCTTTGAAAATACTGTAAATATCCTGATTGGCGTGTCGACGTAATTTTACATCCAGTGTGTACACACGTACCAAACCCTTCTCTAAACCACCAAGGCTATATGTACCGGTAATTTCGATTACTAGACATTATATTCCATAGATAATCAAAGAATTCACGCCATATATAGGACGGCTGTGTAATTTACGTGCCTGACTATATCCTGTGAAATAAAAAACTGAATAAGCAAGAAATCACACACATGTACAACCTAATGTAGTTTCATATCGACCAATTTCCATTTTTGATACATTATTTATTTTCAGAATAGTGAAAATGTGATTCCGATTGCGGATTTGGCGAGAGACATCTCCGATTTTTTCCGCTTGAATATATCAAATATATGCTTACTTTTTCTGAAAAGCTTTCATATTTGACAAATGAATAGACTTTGTAAATGGCATATTGACAACAACAGCTCAGCTGGAATTTAGTTTAAACTGCAGTTTGAATAATTCCTAACACGGATTGTTCAAATTGTTAAGGGTGAAAATTATATTTGAGTTTTTACATTGTGCAATGGATTAGTGTTTGATTTCTTTTCATTGAAGGTATGGAGGCGGGATAAGTACACTAACAAAAACACAGAAAGGAGGAAAGTGCATGAATGTGGAGGGATAATGTAGAATAGAAGGGAAACAGGTGGCTGTAGAGAGTACTGACACAATGATTGTGAACATCTTAGCTATGTTGAAGTAGACATAGCATGACAGTGGGGACGAAATAATGCACGAATACGTAAGGTTGTACGGCACGTTGACACACAAATAGGTCAAACTGTGTGTAAACGGGTGATATATGGGGACGAAACCTTAATGTATTCAAAACGTATTTACAGATAAATAAAGGGATATATGTTTTACTGTATAAGACGTAAGAAAGACTATACAAATAAAAGCAAATATATAATGAAAGCATAATCGCACGAATATAACAGAGCACGACGAAAAACTGTATACAATGTGACAATGGGACGGAAAAAGACAGTAATAAACTACATTCATTTAGAGAGATATTCTGCATCTGAAGGTGAACATGTAAGTGTTGGTACAATTACATTGACCGTTGAAGTTCGGTTCTGATTTTAGCACACAACACAGACTGGAAGAGCAACATAAGTATATCATGCATTTCAGGCGTTGTTTTTTGGTTGTGGGAATAAAAATGTTATTTTTTCGTGTTTATAAAACTAAAACAAGTATAATTTAACTTAGGCTATACACCTTTAAGATATATGAGAAGGTCATGGCAAATCCTTTCCGTAATGTAAAAGAAAATGGATGGTATTAAAGTAGTTCTCCGGCCATGTTTTGTTTCATGAACAAGTTTATGTCTATTTAAACCGAAATCAATACACAACAATAGATATTTACAATTATTCACACACTGCAATATCTGGGTGTGAAAAGCGAGAATAAGATTTTATTTGATGACGTAGAAAACTTTGAACAGGTAAATTAATCCACAGGTAAATGTATTTATCAATTATCTGGCAATAGTTGTGCAGCTATACACGTCAGATTTACCTCATTTCCCCGTGCAGTCACGCGGTGGTAAAAGTAGTATCTACGTCATGCAAATAATACTTATTTTTACATACAACTTAGTAGCGGTTTTAGATACATGTTTCTTTCCGGGACTATCAAGAAATGTTCATATGATGTTTAAGAGTTAAATTTATTAATTGATAAAACTATAAAAAGGGCGGCCATTCACCTTTAAGACAATCTCTTGTTGCTACAAAATGCAGAGTTTGCAGATAATAAGATGGACTTCTTGTTTACAAAGTTTTAACGAAAAATGTAAAGGATAAAAAAGCGTTCTCTTTGATACAAAATGCGTATAAAATGTGAATCAATTCTATGAATCTTGAAAACGTCAAATGAAAACAAAATCTTCAATCATCAGAATTTCCAAAGACGATTCTCATAAACCAGGAATTCTTGCACGTGCAAAGCTTGTATCAGGCAGAACAAAAGAATAAAATTAAATTATGTAAAACCGGTGAAGAGGTTCGCGACACTATCAGCCATTATTTCATGAGAATTTGAAAATGTGCGAAGAATATGTTCCATCCCGCACTTCATCTTGAACTAATCGAGCGCTCCTGATCCCATCAATGCTAATCAAGCGCTTCTTTAATTTTAAACCCTGCCTCTGTTGGACTGTCGTCTGCCATGATGGATTGTCATTTGATGGGGAGACATCAGAAGAAATGTATCTTGTCTCAAACATGTGTGGATAATATCCACTTACGCAGGTAAAAGGGCTCCTATCTCGCTCAAGTACCATTGTACGGACGAGTATAAACAACGCTCAAGTGGTGCTCAGTGTATGGGGCAATATTAGGCATGGAAATCTTAACCAAAATATGCCATTGAAATCATTAACGGTCCTTACCGATAATTCAATATTTTGAGAGAAACCCCAAAATTAAGCTATTGAAAACAAACATTGCTTTTATCTGTATGTTTTCCTGGATACAATTTTTCCGACTTGAACTATTTTCATTTAATTTGTTTCCGCCTTAAATTTAACATAACTTCGTTTGAAAGAAAACTGTAGAAATAAAAACGTTTGCTTCATTTTGTTTAGGATGGTTGTAATGTCATTACATATTATTGCGTAAACATGGGCAATACATGTTCGTGTTATATCGGATCATATGCCAAATAAAATTCATCGAGATTTCTAATTGAATAAAAAATTAGTGTTTTCTATAAATTCACACTTCATCACTGTGGTTTGGGACATAACGACGTATCACCAATTCTCCTATTTCTTTTTCCTTTCTGATAGAAACTACGACCAAAATGTTGGAAAAGAACAAAACGCCATTATCACTTCAGCAAAACCTTATATTTAGAAACTGTTTGGAGTCCGGTCCCTCCGGCAAATCAGAATATTCTAAACTATGTTACGATGTTCTGAAAATTGCCGCCATTGTTTAATTTCAATATCACGTGACGCGAGTAATCGGAAACCGGTGTTTACACAAAAAACAGCCGCTCCGCGTCTTCCCTGTCACAATGTATCTGAACAAGCGTTTATCTGAGGTTGATGAGAAACTATAGAGGGCGTGAGTGACGGTGCTAATTAGAGCTATAAAACTAAATACTGAGAGAATAGCTAATAACGGCCTTTATATCCGTAACCGCCCCAGGTTCAGACCTTCTTTAAGTGATTGATGGGTAACGATGAGAACTTAAATTTTCAATAACGCAGACACTGAACTTTCCTGTACGCGAGACGCCAGTGAGAAGCAAAACACATCGTCTCATATTTAGGAAACGTTTTAGACAATAAAAGCTGGTATTACGGCAATAAGTTCTTCCATGTAATACCGGTTATATCCCTCATACAGTTTTCTGAGAAGAAGTCAGTCTTTGATATCTGAAACTTTCGCACATGCGCACGTGTAATTAGTTTTGATTTTGAAATTGAAACGTCGAAAATAACAGTGAAGTAAATATTTGGCTCTGGTATTACACGATTTTTACTCCCGTTCAGACATTTCCGCGAAAAGCTACAAAACTATGAAAAGTAGCATGCAACTTGATACGAGAAATAAAAAAGTAAATGTATAAAGTAGATAAAGGTATTTAACAATACAGGGGAAAAGCTGGGGATCGGAAATATTGGCAAAGAAGGTGAATTTATTGAAAACTTAACTGCCTCTTTACGAAACGGAATTTATTGTCACACTTTATTTGCAAAAGTATTTGAAATTTATTGTTAACGTTGAACTTTGATCGCGCTACTTTCGTAAGAACTCTGAGAATTAAACTTAAATTGTTCAATTTTATGAATTTGGTAACGTTTGCTACCTCTACTGAGTTCCAACAGTGTTAACGACAACGGCACGCCCGATGGTAACTGTAAAACAAAATTGAAAGCCCACCAATAAACATGTTAATATCGTCGGCATAAAATAGCATCAAATATGCCAGATCAATGGCATTGCATACGGACATCTATCGAACTTTAAACGTTGTAACATTTTATCGCATGGAGTTTATTTCCAGGCATTTTGCGCAAGTTCATACGAGTTTATTCGACAAAATTGTATTATAAATTGCTCTTTAAAGTTACCAAAGAAATATTAAACAGACGCAAAATAATGATACTGGGAAGAAATGGTAAAATTATGTAAAATTGTAAATCACTTGCATTGCAGGCAAAAGAAATGTGGAAAAGCTAAGAGCATTTTAATGTCAATTTTCTTCATCATTAAATTCACCGCAGTTGCTTTTATGTTAACATCATCACCTTTTCTCGCATCGCATGAACTCACAGCTTGATGTCAGAAAACAATTCAACCTCTGCTCTGAAACAACCCAAAGCTTGAACAAGTCTTCGATCGTACAGCGGACCGAGTTCCAACGACAATGTACTTTGTTGAGCTTGATAAAGAACGCTGTTAAATAATAGCACTGCGTGGAAACTCAATTTTCATTTTTACAATTATGGAAAGGTAGACGTTTTGTTTAACGCGTAAGGCGTAGGAGCGCGATCAATCGGAAGGACCGCTTACATCGGTGGATACAAGTTGGTAATGTAGAGAATATGTACGTTTGCTTGGGGGTTATTTGTAGCAGTGAGTTCAATGCTCTATTTCATAGTGATGCCACGCTGGAATACCACGCCTTAGACATCATTCCCCACCCAGACACAGTATACTGACACCGGGTCACCAGAGACATCATTCCCCACCCAGACACAGTACACTGACACTGGGCCGACCAGAGACATCATTCCCCACCCAGACACAGTATACTGACACCGGGCCGACCAGAGACATCATTCCCCAACCAGACACAGTATACTGACACCGGGTCACCAGAGACATCATTCCCACCCAGACACAGTATACTGACACCGGGCCGCCAGAGACATCAATCCCCACCCAGACACAGTATACTGACACCGGGCCGACCAGAGACATCATTCCCCACCCAGACACAGTATACTGACACCGGGCCGCCAGAGACATCAATCCCCACCCAGACACAGTATACTGACACCGGGCCGCCAGAGACATCATTGCCCACCCAGACACAGTATACTGACACCGGGCCACCAGAGACATCATTCCCCACCCAGACACAGTATTCTGACACCGGGCCACCAGAGACATCATTCCCCACCCAGACACAGTATACTGACACCGGGCCACCCGAGACATCATTCCCCACCCAGACACAGTATACTGACACCGGGCCGCCAGAGACATCATTCCCCAGACACAGTATACTGACACCGGGCCGCCAGAGACATCATTCCCCACCCAGACACAATATACTGACACCGGGCCGACCAGAGACATCATTCCCCACCCAGACACAGTATACTGACACCGGGCCACCAGAGACATCATTCCCCACCCAGACACAGTATACTGACACCGGGCCACCAGAGACATCATTCCCCACCCAGACACAGTATACTGACACCGGGCCACCCGAGACATCATTCCCCACCCAGACACAGTATACTGACACCGGGCCACCAGAGACATCATACCCCACCCAGACACAGTATACTGACACCGGGCCACCAGAGACATCATTCCCCACCCAGACACAGTATACCGACACCGGGCCGCCAGAGACATCATTCCCCACCTAGACACAATATACTGACACCGGGCCGACCAGAGACATCATTCCCCACCCAGACACAGTATATTGACACCAGGCCGCCAGAGACATCATTCCCCACCCAGACACAGTATACTGACACCGGGCCGACCAGAGACATCATTCCCCACCCAGACACAGTATATTGACACCAGGCCACCAGAGACATCATTCCCCACCCAGACACAGTATATTGACACCAGGCCGCCAGAGACATCATTCCCCACCCAGACACAGTATATTGACACCGGGCCGACCAGAGACATCATTCCCCACCCAGACACAGTATACTGACACCGGGCCGACCAGAGACATCATTCCCCAGACACAGTATACTGACACCGGGCCGACCAGAGACATCATTTCCCACCCATACACAGTATACTGACACCGGGCCACCAGAGACATCATTCCCCACCCAGACACAGTATACTGACACCGGGCCACCCGAGACATCATTCCCCACCCAGACACAGTATACTGACACCGGGCCGACCAGTCTTGGAAAAAACACGTATATGCTGTACGTCAACCAAGGGAGCTACTTGTACCATATTTATGAAGTCTGGTATGACTTGGCAAGGGCTTAAGCCCACAACCTCCCACATGCGAGGTGGACTCCCTGCCATTAAGCCACCGCCGTGGTCCTTAATGCTGAGATGCAGATTACGACAGGGTACATGATTAATTATTCGTCTTTTCGGGGAGTCTGTCATAAAAACAGTATACGAAACATATTTTCATACACCTTAACTTATGTAAATTTGTTGGCGATAACTGTAAAGGGAAATGGGCACATGTTCGTCTTTACATATTAACTGGGAGACTATACCTCTGATAATATATAGGGCATGCCACAGCGTAAGCTCGACTTGTAAGTGAAGAAGTGTCGATTCTTACGGATGGCGGGAGGTGTACAGTACTGAAAAGTAGGTGGTCTGCTTCCACCACAAAAAATCGACCGTCATATATAACCTTACATGTGTTGAAAATGACTTAAAATACCAAACAAACAAACAAACAAACAAACAAACAAACAAACAAACAAACAAACAAACAAACTCAGTGTAAGCGGAATACACATCCATATATGCTGTGGCGCCGTACCAATGTCAACGCCTGACCAGACGCGGCGACATTCGCTCGTATATAACTCATAAACTCTTGTAATGTTAATGATTAAGAAATATTTCAATCGAAAACACCTTTCACCTGTATTGCTCGCGTTTAATTGCCTAAACGCTTCGCGCATCACATCATCAAAAATGGCCGTCATAAATTTCAGTATTGTTAATATGATAATCGGTGTCTATTAAACGCTTAACGATTTGCTCGCTCCACTTTTCATTTTAGTCGTAAAGCGTTTGATTTACTATGAATCATGACCGGAAAGAGAATCCGGAATAGGAAATGACGTCTGTTAAAATGTCTTCAAAGACATTCATACGTATGAGTAACATTAATTGCAATGTGCCAAATTAGAATCATTTAATTTCTTGCTTTTAGGGTTGTATTAAGGAATAGCAATATGTCTAATATTAAATTGCATTTAGCATTAATTCGAATATCACCTGAAATAACAGTAATGTCTCGTTCATTATCGCTAATTATAAATCATGTCTTTCCTGTGAAAATATTAATTGGCGTTTTTCGCTTTCGATTAAGCGATTTTATTATTATACTTTGTAACCAAGCAAACCATTTTTTTTTTGTTTTGTTTCGGCAGCTGATAAACTATTTTTGGTGCAACTGTCACGCACAAACTTCTCATTTTCGTGACTTTTTTTAAATGTCATATATGGCATTTTTAAAGACATATTATACAGATTAGTTGGTACGACCCTGTTAAGATGTTCTTTTAATTGCATTTCTTAATTTATTGCAAATGTAAACGCTTTATGGGATTCAGTATTTTGAAATTTCCATGAAAGGGGAAGCTGGAATGACATACAACGTTTGAAATTTAACAATAAAAATATAATTATCACTTATAATTGACTGAACTGCCTCGTACATTTACCAATTGTATCGTTGGAATGCGCAAATACCGCGTACAGAGCCGAATCAAGCCGGGTGTAACAAAATGACATATCCGGTAACACTACCCCAGTCGTCACTTTATAAACACTTTAAAGAGTCATTTAAACCTACTACAACCACATCTAATTCTCTTTTCAACAATTTTAATGAAAATAGAATCAAATTAAGCGATTACAATTGAAATGTTAACGGAGAGTTTCATATTGCAAAGGGCTCTATTTAGAGGCATTTAGAGCTTACGGCGCCCCTCCATTGGCCGCAAACGGGTACTTACACACTACATACCATGTAATTACCGCGGAGGGATACACGGCTAGCCCGTAGGTCAGAAACCGATAGCGCTTGTTTATACACAATTGTCATTGCAAATCTGTATATTAATATTTCACACGCGGAGGAATGGACAATGTCCTATTAAGGGGTAATTATGAACGTAAACGGGAAATATTCGATTGTCGCCGCATGTCACCCTCAATTAGCTAGTTTTAAACACCGATATGGTTTCATAGGACATGCAGTTTTGTTTAAAAAGTATCAAGATAGTCTGATATTATTTTGGAATAAAGACACGCTATGTACGGGGGTAATTGAATGGCGGGTTTGGGAATTTTATAAAGAATGACATGCATTTGATTACTAGATGATAGCAAGTGAAATACTCCACTGCTGTCGTTTGTTTAAATGGGCACGCCAACCTGTGAGGTTAAATCGTAGACGATTTATGCTTTATATGATTGGAAATAATCTATGGGGCATACCTAAATATTAATGCATCCGGACGTAGATCGCCTTTTTTGATTTAAGATTTACGTCCATACTGCGTAATCGGCATCTACCAGATAAAGATGGTCCTCTGCGTCCATGCACAGACCTAATAACAAATAGATTGGACACAATGAAAATTGTGTAAATTTCAAGTGGCACAGTTCGAAAATTTCACAAAGGACTTCCCAACTTTAAACACACATATCATGAAGAATTTTATAGATACAAGTTTCATTTAAGCCAAATACCATCACAAATTTAATTTTCTTTCCAATGATAGTATTTTGTTTTCTCTTACATTGAGCATAAAAAAGGAGTTTGATGGAAACTTTGACTATGTCAAAACATTGATTTTTAAGAGAAAAGCGAAAAATGATGACATTTTAAACTTTAAACATTTTTTTATACAATTTCTTACTTTGAAAATAACATAAATTATTATAATCCCATTTTGCTATTCACTATGAATCTTTTGGATGTATTTTCATCAAAATCGGTGAATAATTGAGAGAGAAGATAGAAGGAAAAGTTAAGGTGCCACGTGATATTTTGGTTACTTCATTAGTTAAGATAGGAAGTTTCCTATCTGTTTATTAATATGTCTGTGGCTCGACTGCGCATCCGATTTGTCGATAGGAAATGGCTATTCACTTCGAGGAGGCGCACGCACTGCAGGTACTATGCACTGAGCAGGCTTAGGACCTAATAACAAACAGATTGGTCACTGTGAAATTTATCTGAATTTCACGTGGGACAGTAGGAAAAATTCACAAAATGTTGCCCAATTTTATACACTTGTATCTTGAATAGTGTTATAGATAAACGTTTTATTTATACAAAGACCCATCACACATTTAATTCTCATCTAATGACAGCCTTTCCTTTACTCTACCATTTCAAACAAAAAAGTAATTCAACGGAAACTTTTACTATGTCAAACCTTAAATTTAAAGAGAAAAGCCGAAAATGATGACATCTTTAAACAGCTTCTTATGTAAAAAATAAAATAGAATTATTATAATCTCATTTGGATATTCATTATGAATCTTTTAAAATGAAGTTTCATCAAAATCAATGAATAAATGACAGAATAGATAGAAGGAGATGTTAAGGTGCCACATGATATTTTGGTTACTTCATTGGTTCAGATAGGAAGTTTCCTATCTGTTTATTAATATGTCTGTGGTCCATGCAAATTGGTCAAGTTCAGAGTCGAAAACAACTTTCGACGTGGTTTTGAAACTTGTTTAGAGTTTATATATACCAGAGAACTAAAACGTGGATTATTATGTTTCGGTACATTGATGGCATATTGTGGAGGTAAAATTAAGAGAATGTTGGATGTTGGACGACTGGGGTGCTTTTAGGTTTCTCATATCACGTTAACTATATATGTACGAAATCTGCCAATTACAAAATCATCTTTAAACGATCATTTCTTTAAACTATTGACATTTCAAGATTCTCCAATGGTCCACAATTATAATTATGTAGTTGTTTTTATCTCGTAGTTGTATGCCTTTATACACTTGATCAAGGAATTTTAGTTAATGACAGAGACTGATGCAAGTGGGCATTTACGTCGCCATGAGCCACTTGAAGGTGTCTACGTTTATTTTTTATTTTGATAGAAATACGACCGAACCGCGGACAGAATTGCCGGTTTAGAGTTACCATTTTAGGTACTCGATTGGCGCTGAGAGAAGTATAAGGTATCGTTGATGTAGATAAGATCTCGTACTTCGCGAGATCTGAGGGATGCGCTTGTCACTGAGATGTTATAGCTTCGTATATCATAATTATCGCTAATAACCACCTATCTCATGTCGTATTATTATATATTTTGTTGAGGACAATGTCAACTATCCTAAATACGACTGAGGTCAATGAGCATCAAAGATTGCTGTCAAACGATATCGCGTTTAGGAGAGAAAGCGTGCTAAACATTTCACCTAATTGGTTTAAATGAGCTGTATACACCACCGCCTTCAAATCAAGCCGTCCTTTTACGTGAAATTTTAGATGTATGGAGTTGAAATGTGTTACTGTTTGTTAAATTGGGGGTTAAGCGTTTTTTTTGGTAAATAGGACGTTGTAAATATTAAATGAATGGTAGCACTGCCTTAGCTATGTATACATTGTTATTTATATACGATGGTTAACATTTTCTAAATGTTTGAATGGTGTCTATTATTATTTAAATGTTTTAAAAAGATAACAATTCGGATGTTTTATGTTAATCACAGATAAAGTTAAACAAAACAAGGTAGTGTTTTACATATCAATGCAGCTATAAGTAATAGGGCAATGAGAGTACATTTGGGAGCAAGAAGAAACACACACTCAGCTGTAATGACAGGGGACCTTGCAATCGGTTTGTGATAACAAATAATGGTGGTATAAAATTATTGGGTACGATTTAGTCCTTAAATCATTTCAATAAACAAATAATCTTATGTTGTTTTAATAGCAAATGTTCTAGATGTAATAAATGGTGTTATAGAATTTTAAATTCTAAAATTTAGTTTAATAACGTTCCGGGTGTAATTAACCCTATTGTTGAACGTAATGTTTTAGATGATGTTAGGCGCGCATATTTAAATCAGTTTATAATAAAATGGAATATAAATATTAATAAATACTGCAAAGTGGATCCCTTGGAAGCAACAAACATACACAAGAGAGAAAAGTTGCAGACTTGTTTTTATTGCGTCTGTTCATGAAAGGTAATATAAGATGCAACATCTCTCACTTCCCCTAGCGGACAGAAACTATTGGGCTTGATGATCCTAAATGACTAGTAAGTAGTACAGATTTGTAGTAGGGGTGACTTTTTACAACCGCCACACAGCACTAAACAAACGCTAGTGTGAATGTCAATAAATACTATAAAGTGGATCACTTGAAAGCAAAATAACAAGAGAGAAAAGTAGCAGACTCGGTTTTATTGAGTCTATTCATGAGAGATAGTATTAGATGTAACACCTCTCACGCCCCCTAGCATCTGCTTAAGCGGTATTCTACCTTAAAGTCCAGCTCCGAACGTGGTAGCAGTACTATTGGTGGCAATAAATTACGTACTTATTAAAAGTTATTTAAAACTACATTTGAAACAGAAACGTATTGTTAACTAATACTACCAAGAAAACATAGGACAGCTTGTTCTAGATTCCGTTGTGACATAGTACCAATTACAATAGAGACTGTAAGATATAAAAGCCTTCAAATTAGAGTTTGTCCATTTTGTAATGTTATGGGGTAGATGAATTACATGTTGTGATAACTTTATATATTGATATCAGCGCGAATGTATATAATAAAGCAGTAAGTCTAGATCCTTGTTTTACTCGACAGATGAACAAAACAAAGTATATTTATTCATAACCGCAAATTTAATTCGTATATCTGTCAAATCCTGTTAGTTATTTCTTCAACGTTGATCAATGCTTTTTGTATCGCCAGTCTTTTTACTCCTTAAATATACCAAAATATATCAACTTTATATATTTAAATAATGTCAATTTGGTTCATCATATCATGATTCCTTATTTCCTTCTATGTATATGATGCTAATCAGTGGTCTGATCAAAGGGGATAAATGGTGTTGTTGTTTTTCTAACTAATGCGCAATACTGCTTTGCTCTCTTTTTTAAATCGTTCAACACTCATTCTTAGTGCATATTTTATAGATATATTAGCATCATTTACATAGTCTTAATGTGTACATTATATATGCTAATATATTTTTAGTTCAACGTTATAAGTTATTTTTAAAATGTGCTGATAGTTGTGTAACTAGTAATAGATCTTTATAGTCTCTATTAATTCGAATTAGAATGGTAAGGTTACATTATACTGTTTACGATGTGTTATTTATGTTTGTATTTATTGTAAACCATGACGAGACTTTAATAAAGAATAAATAGAATAGATGATAAACAAGTTTTATTTGTTTTGTTTTTGTGATGGTGATATTGGTGTTACAGGCGGTGACGACGGGTTTGATTTAATTTCTCCAACTTATTCCCTTATTCCATATGTTCACACTCGCTATTTCATTGTGTTCATGTCAGAAATGTATCGTTAGCGTTTACATTCAATATAGCGGGTACATGTTACTCGAATTTTCTATGCAGAAAATATATTTCTGTACATTATCAACATTCAAAAAGAGGTTGGAATACAAAAGAGAATAAGAAGACAAACGTGAAATGGAAGGATGCATCATTGTTGTTTGTATGCAAACGTTATATTCCCATCTGTGTTGTTTTCATGCAAACGTTATATTCCAAACTAATAATAAATATATAATTGTAAAAGGCAACATCAACAACAAAAACAGATGTACACCGTGAAACAATATTTTCATTTATAAATTAACAGACTATGCGACGAATGAGAAATCAGACACCATGTAATAACTATATTCAACAAAAGGCAGCCGTAAAATTATAATTTAATTTTGATTTTTTTCTCCTATTTAAAATCATTGAATGATATAATCAGATTTTCTACTTTCGAAGCACGAAATATTTCCGTTGTTAAGGCTATTATTCTCGTCTTTTCTCGTGTGAATTTACGCTAACAGAACGCGCATCTTCCGTAGCGCGTCACACAAATGCTTTTTCCGGTACATCAGATAGACTGTATACCTCTTGTTCGTCTTGGTAACCAGTCCGTGTGGACTTTTGTTGGACTCGGTGTCGTTTCGATAGCGAAACTGAGAAAGAAGTTCGACCAGGGCAGATCCAATATTGTACGAGTCAGGAGATCACCACGATGACAGGAGGATATAAAGCGTCTACATGACTAGGAAAACAGAAATGGTCGGGTTCTAAACATCAAAGAAATGGGTGTTCAGAACCGGGGAATCACCAGTGAACCAGGCTAATCTTGTTATTCAAAATAAATCGCACAGGTGCTCGACCATATCCAGTATTTCACAGTTTTGTTCACAGCGTAAAAGTTTGTGTATTTTTTTAAAGGAAAAATGTCTGTAAAACGCCGAATAGTATAAGCAATCGTTTGAAAATCATGTCACTTAATCATATTAAAGCATGCCTGCAGGTGTGTTTACGTGGTATGACGCAATGTTTACACCGATGTGACGATCTGTACAAGACAGAAATTAATGGACTTATATGTCCAGAAAATGAATAAAACTAGTACAAGTTTATTCGTAGCGTGTGTAACATAAGTGGTATCAGCAAATTAAGATGAATGCATCGTGCAATGCTTGTAAATTTCAATTACGTTTACTCTTTCATGTATAAATATCGAGAAATCATGTGCATGGGTTGGACATTCATATCTAATGAAGCTTTTCGCTTTGATTCACTTAATTCTTAAAGGGACGCACGGTAATTTTCATTTGTATCCAAACTCGCGGCGTGCCGTTAGTTTGTCTACAAAATTGCAATTTTGCAAATCATAATCATTTGAAATAGTTCAGAGGAAAACGTAGTCTTATATATTAATACATGTTGATTATATTTCACCAATAATACATTTCAAGTTGGGGTAAAATAATGAAGAAAAGTTGAATAGCTCAAATATGATAACCTTTTATTTAAATAAATGCAAGCACTTTATATACATGTCACTGGATTACTAACATCGAGGTGCTGATTTTGATTCGTGAAATCTACTTTAAGTTTCTTTGTGTCCTTTTAAAGATGTTGATGCACTATTTTCAAACACGATTATTTAAAAGGGCTCTGAAAAACTTGAAAAAAATGAAAGAATTTATCAAAATGCCATGGAAAAAAATGCCTATTGAAAATTTGCAAAGACCATAAATGGACGCGGCCATCTTGGAACGATGACGTCATCGCGCCTTTTTACCATATATGGTATATTGACAAATGTCTTTTAAAGCAATGAAAATCCATACAAATAAAAATAAGTATATAATTTATGCATTTTACATCTGAATATTTATTTTTTAATCAATTTACGGTGAGTTTCTTTGCTTTAAACTGTATTTTGCAATATGTCATACGTGGTAAAAAGGCGCGATGACGTTCCAAGATGGCCGCCTCCATTTATGTTCTTTGCACATTTTCAATAGGTCATATCTCCTTTGGTTTTATGGTATTTTGATAATTATTTCATCTTTTTCAAGTTTTCCAGAGCCCTTTAAAAAATTGTGCTTGAAAATAGTGCATCAACCCCTTTTTTTTGAAACAGCTGTTCACTGCTAAATTCCATACACTGACAACTTTAAGTGTAAAAGAAGGGTTTTTAACAGCGTGAATATGCATCATTATGTAATTATATGTTAAAAAAATGTTTATGTGTATTTATTGACCGAACATATTTGTTAACAATTGCAGTTTAGGTGATGGAAATACATGTCAATGCATGCAAGTATATCCGATTAAGTAAAAAATGAAAAGAAAATTAAAAACTGTCTCTCTTATTTTGATTGAATTGTATATATAAAAGAACATAATATAATAAGATCTCTCTTAAGTTTGATTGACTTGTATGTGGATAATGTAAAAACTAACGTCTTACGTTAGGAAAATAAGTACATGTTACGTAAGGAAAATAAGTGTTCTATGAATACGATATAGATATTTGATGTAAATAATAAATCTCTAAAAAAATAAATTAATTGTATCATGTGTAAAACATACAGAAGCACGTGCTCACGAGACCACTTCTAATGCCTAATAGAGCCATCGTTCTTTTTTTGAAACAAACAAAATAAATAAAATGCACCTGTGTTAAGGACCACCTGTGTAAGAGACCAAGATTGCTGTTCCATGTAGCGATCTATTAATTCATGTTTGACTGTAATTACACATTATGGCTTCTGTTGTAGAACAAAAGGTATACTTGCGATAATGATGTGAGATGTCATATTAATGATAATTAGTTATTGATGATATAGGTAAAACACTAACTTTAAAATTTAACATACTTCCCTTAGTTATTTACCGTATCAATATACATATATAATCAGCGCTTCGTGCTGTTATAACTGTATTAACTATTATGCTATCTACATCTCTGTCATTTATAAGAAGGTAAATACGTCGATCTATACCAAAAATGGTAATATGGACTCTAATTCTCAACAATACTCTTATCATTAAACATATTAACAGGCGCATGCACATGTTCATGTAATGTTAAATTACAAAAGGGGGTGGGGGGGGGGGGGTGCAACAATATGCCTTTCGCGGGGGGGGGGTCTACTCTCTCTCTCTCTCTCTCTCTCTCTCTCTCTCTCTCTCTCTCTCTCTCTCTCTCTCTCCTCTCTCTCTCTCTCTCTCTCTCTCTCATCATCGTAAATGCCCCGTGTATTAGAGTGTTACCCCTGAGTTCGGTTACAGTCCGTATGTCGTTATAGTACAACAGAGCCCAGCTTTGACATAACCAAGTTATTCACAATCATGACATTCGCGTTTCTTCGGTATCTCTGTGAATGTCACTTACCGAACAGTATCATGTCAACTTTGCTTGTCCCTTATCTACATCGCCAAATAATGTCACAATGATCGTGTGTATAACACGTAATATAACAATTACAAAAACCGTTAACACGCTGTTATATCTACATACTCCGATAATGGCCGATAACCGATGTTTGTACGAGTGTTTAGAGTAATTGGCACTTGTTTAGTAAATAGTCTGACATGTGTATCACATGTTTATTAGCAGTTAAAATCAAAGAATAAACATGTAAGAGATAGGCCTTTCTCAAATACTGTAACGTATAGAACAGAACATATATTTTATTTCGACTTATACATGTAGTAGTTCGTCATACATAGTTTAATTAAACACATGGAAGGCATGCACACACGCACGCACGCACTCTCTCACACAATCACATAAACAGTATACACTGTTGAAACCATGCAACAATACATTGTTCCTGAGGATAACCTTACAAATATGTACATAACTACGAACACAAATGTGTTACGTACAAGTAATGCTTCTTTTACACATTTAGGTAAATTAGGAATCTCTACATTGTTCATACTTTACATCCATTCAATATATTCAATAACACTAGGTTTTCGATAATAAATAGAGGATCTTACATGATTACTCATTCATTATTGAATTTATTAAATGAGTTGGCAACATGATGGAACGGGTTTAATAAATTCAATAATGAATGAGAACGAATGTTAGATTCTATTAATTTTATTACATAACTTATAACGTCACATTACGTCAAAAAACGTACATTAACGTGACGTCCATGACGTCATTAACGTTATGTTATACCACTAGTGGAATATCGAAAATATTGAATGGTGTTATTACACTCCCACACCACATGTTATGTGATAATAAGCCTTATATATATATATAGACCGTATGTTATCGTTTTGTTTTATATAGGACACTGTTTTGCATATATATATCTTACTGTCTTTATTAAGTTTTCTTTCATGACTGTATAGGACTACAGGTCAACATTAAATTAGCAAATGACGTGTTATTTTCTTAAGAATGCTTTTGAAAGCTTTGTAATAATAAAAGATTGACACTATGTTCATGCGAATGTTTGTAATGCATCGGATATAAAAGACAGAAACGTCAAACAGAACTCAGCTTGAAAGTAAATGTAGTTGTATAAACTATGGTTGTATTTTCTTGTTAAATTTGATAAATAAACTGGCTAGACACAAACAACAACACAAACGTGAATATATAATGAAGTAGATGAGAGATAAGAACCTCTAGTATTTTAACAGTGTCATGCCAAACTTCCCTGCAGCGTCTCGTGCCCGTAGGTGCACGTGTCTATCATGTGACGTTGCACGTGATGCCTAGCAACCATGCTATCTTGCACGCGCTTAAGTAGTGCCCTTTTAACGACGTTAAACGCCGCGCATTGTATCAATCTCAGTACTTGAGCATTTATTGCTCGGCTCACTTACAATCGCCCCGCACTCATTACGGGCAATGAAAATTTTAACACCCCTATCACTTTGTGAAATGTTCATCGATACAACAATCGGCGGTGTAATGAGTTATTTTCTTCTTTCACAAAACACTGCAAAGACGTTACAATTTAGAAATATTGCTGTAAGGTCGTCGATGAAAAATGACTTAATGTTTGCATTTGAAACATATTTATGTCATCAAATTTTCCCGATTTGTCTCTCTGCTTATCAACCCTCGAGTGTGCCGCGATAAGCCGCGTGTTTGTACTGATTATTCCAACTTCCTATCCTGATAACGCGTCTTAGAAAACTGGGCGCAACGTGGCCATGAAACAATGCTACGAACCCCTATATCCCTTTGATGGTCAAATGTGTGTAAGCCAATTATTTTGTTGATGGACAATGTCTTATATCTTTAGGTACATTGTATTTGTTTGGTCTTAGGTTGTATATTTGAATATAAATACTGTCATGTAGGTGTGTAATGAAGTGACTGTACACATATTTACTGTTGTATTCATGACAATACTAATGATGATGATGATGATGATGATGATGATGATGATGATGATGATGATGATGATGATGATGATGATGATGATGATGCTGATGATGATGATGATGATGATGATAAGACATGTATATGGACAGGCTACTACTACTACTAATTATAATAATAATAATAATAGTAGTAGTAGTAGTAGTAGTAGCCGTAGTAGCAGCAGTAGTAGTAGTAGTAGTAGTAGTAGTAGTAGTAGTAGTAGTAGTAGTAGTAGTAGCAGTAGTAGTAGTAGCAGCGGTAGCAGCAGTAGTAGTGGTAGTAGTAGTAGTACCAGTAGTAGCAGTAGAAGTAGTAGTAGTAGCAGTAGTAGTAGTAGCAGCGGTAGCAGCAGTAGTAGTGGTAGTAGTAGTAGTAGTACCAGTAGTAGCAGTAGAAGTAGTAGTATTAGTAGTAGCAGCAGCAGCAGCAGTAGCAGCAGCAGTAGCAGCAGCAGCAGTAGCAGTAGCAGTAGCAGCAGTAGCAGTAGCAGAAGTAATAGCAGTTGCAGCAGTAGCAGCAGTAGTAGTAGTAGTAGTAGTAGTAGTAGTAGTAGTAGTAGTAGTTGTAGTAGTAGTAGTAGTAGTAGTAGTGGTAGTAATAGTAGTAGTAGTAGTAGTAGTAGTAGTAGTGGTAGTAATAGTAGTAGTAGTAGTAGTAGTAGTAGTAGTAGTAGTAGTGGTAGTAGTAGTAGTAGTAGTAGTAGTAGTAGTAGTAGTAGTAGTAGTGGTAGTAATAGTAGTAGTAGTAGTAGTAATAGTAGTAGTAGTAGTAGTAGTAGTAGTAGTAGTAGAAGTAGTAGTAGTAGTAGTAGTAGTAGTAGTAGTGGTAGTAATAGTAGTAGTAGTAGTAGTAGTAGTAGTGGTAGTAATAGTAGTAGTAGTAGTAGTAGTAGTAGTAGTAGTAGTAGTGGTAGTAATAGTAGTAGTAGTAGTAGTAGTAGTAGTAGTAGTAGTAGTAGTGGTAGTAATAGTAGTAGTAGTAGTAGTAGTAGTAGTAGTAGTAGTAGTAGTAGTAGTAGTAAAAGTAGTAGTAGTAGTAGTAGTAGTAGTAGTAGTAGTAGTAGTAGTAGTAGTAGAAGTAGTAGTAGTAGTAGTAGTAGTAGTAGTAGTAGTAGTAGTAGAAATTGTAGAAATTGTAGAAATAATGGTATAATTATTAGTATTATTATTATAAGATTAATTATGTACATTATGAAATACCACGTGACATGTACAGTAACACAAATGTGCAATATAATCATCACTCACCTGTCGGAAAGGGAACCTCAAACAAGCTCTCCTGGAAGCTGTGGTTGTGGGTACTATGCATAAGTTCCATGCACATGCCTTCCGGCCAAACCGGCCTGGCTTCTGGATCCGTCGGTAGGAACAGCTTGAGTTCGAATCCAAACTCCGCCTTTGACTATTATTGTTTTATAGAATTATAGGTCTCAAAAAGTTAGAATCCAACACCCACCTTTAAAACTGTACTCTATGTACTGAAGGTTGACAGCACCACAGAACATTCGAAGTCTCGGTTACCAATCATTAATTGAGTTCTCAGATATGGTACCTTTGGATAGTTATATTATAAACGATGTTTCGCACTTTATATTCCTATATTAGTATAGATTTCACGTGCCGCACCGACAGTCACTTTGGTGCCGTCAAATCTGCATGATATGTGGTCTAAACCTGTTTATTTAAAAAAATTGAGTCACACTTGTTTTTGACAATCTGTCATATTAAGGATGCTGGTGCAAAAGAGTGAACTTCATTCATTCATATCAATTGACACGTGACACGCTTTGCGTTTCGGGTCGATTTGTTTCCAGCTTCCGATCAGTTCAATGAAGTAGAAATCTCTGCAAATAACACTTGGTAGGCTGAAGTGGTCCGTATTTTAGTCACAACTGGACATTCATTCACGAACGAAGATGATGTCCTGTAGGGTTTTGCTTCTTTTCTCCTAACCTTAGCAACTGTAAAACAAATGGACAATACTTGTATCTTCTTGTTCACACACACAGCTATATATATAGGGAGAAATATTTGCGAACTGCCAAGGACAGACAACCTTCGGACGAACTACGGCAAGGCGCCTAGCTATATATGATATATATTTATAATGATAAATGACATCAAATTATGATTAAATTAACAATTAATGTGCAAACTGCACACATAATAATTAAACATACGTTAGTCATTTCCCCCAAATCAATATTTTCTTATTTATAAAACGTTCTAACTCGTCAAGTCGGTTCATGGAAAGCACCACGAAGAAAACAAATGCACCACAGCATCACAGGACGTTTGTTTTGTCTTCATCAGGGAGACACTCTCATAAACAAGAAAGCATCTATGTTTCAGTTTCTTTATAATTAAAACGTTTCGAATGTCGACTTCCGTTCTCTAGCTGTTACGAGATGGTCATGGAACGCGTTGCTCGTGTTTCTTTTTAAAGCTTGGCTCAAAAACAAAATCAGCAACATGGAAAACCTATTACCTGCTTTTACATGGAACACTTTCTAACATTGCATTCAATTTTTTTTTTAATTTAATCGAGTGAGAAAAACAACAACAGTGCGCATGACCGGTGACATGTAGGAGATAATGTTTCATTGGCTGAGAAAGCTACCAAGTGTATATGTAAAAATAAAGCACTTGGTACCTTTCTCTACTGCTGGGACGATATGGACTTGGAGTGCAGTTCCTTACTACTGAATGCAAGAAGAGGAAAAAGTATACGACTTATAAAATAACGATATTTAGGTTTCTTCTGTTTATTATGGTGCCGTGCTATGGTCAATTGTGGTGTATTTGTCGATGCTGCTGCTGCTGTTGTTATGGTTGATGAAGAAAAATATCTCCAAAATGTCAACTAACACATTCATCTTGAAGACTGCATTTTACTGGCAAAAGTAATTCCATAATCAAACGATTCCGTCAAGGATATGGATACCTTCACACAACTATGCCACAGAATGGCCATGTTAGTTTGACCCGATATCAATAAATATACTGTATAGATGTGTATTAGGTAGAGCCTCAATGATGTTGTTTTTAATTTTCATACGCGTTATACTCATTCATATGTATTACAAGGTGAACAGTTACCAGAATGTATACCCTGTTTTGCACCGTTAACGGTCAAACACATCTTGTTGGAATGTGTAGACTTTGATCCTATGCGGCAAAGGTACTACACAGTTAATACTATAAAAAGATTTTAGTCTTGTTTTAGAGTTCCTGAAAGAAATGACATAAATCTTTGTAACATGTTCTTATATTGATAGCATTGCATATTGTTTCAGTATTTGTAACTGTAAATTGTATATATACAGGTGAAACTTAAATAAAATAAAATATATGATAATGTTATGTGTTTTAAGAATCACACGACAATCTTTATTTGTTAATAATCTCGACGTTCCTTTACTTCTTCTACATACAGAATGTAATTTTCAACTCATTGACAATGCTTACATAAATAGTCTAAGCAAATTGCTTTTGTATCAATGCAAAGCATTGTTGATTATATTGCACCGATAATACATTTAACATTACGTGTTCTCGCCTTAATTCCATTAAGCGATAGGAAAGCCTATATTAGGAGGATTTTATAACGGACATTTCGACAATAAAATACATTTAAAAACAGGTTTTACTAAAAAAAATGTTTAGAATTACCTGTTAAATGTTACAATATAATATGTAATAATTTTACAATATGCAACCCCGTTTTTGCTTCTTGAAGAAGGGGTTGGATGGGGTATGAAAGCTAATACTCGGACCTCGTAATGAAGTTAACATAGAATAGCGAAGAAAAAATGAAAGCTTAACAAGGAGTAAATGGTATTACGTTTTATTTAATTATGATGTATTTAATTATATGTAAGGAGATTTAAATTTAAGAAAATACTAAATTTAGTGATGTGCTAACTTCTATGCAAACTATTTCAAGATTGTAGTGTGTCCCTTTAACCTTTAAAGGTACACACGGCAATCTTGAAGATTTTATCAAGTATCAATATTTTCTTTTCTTTCTTTCTAAGGTTTATAGTCCCTCTACCATATGAGCCCCCGGGAAGTCAATATTAGCGTCTCTACTTATTTATCAAGGAACATTTTGACTTTAAACCGGCTTGCATATCATTAAATAACATTTAGATTTTTCAATTTTCTATGTTATTTTACCAAATGTTGAAATATATTATTGGTGCAGTATTATCAAAAGTCAGTAATATACAAACACAATTCGGTTTATACTATTCTTTTAATTATTATTAATGATTGAAATAATGCATGTTATTTAGAAAAACTAACGGGACGCCACGAGTTTTCAAAAAATCAAGATTGCCATGTGTCCCTTTAAAGGACGACACCAGTTCATATTTGCTTCATGTGTGGTAAAACTATAATGCCTTCCAAATGGGTGGGTTTATGGATATAGGATCATAAATAAAATACTTACAAAATAAAAGACATTTTCTTATGAGTAATGTTTTCACTTAAATGCATAATGTTAAGAGATATGTACTTGTCGACGATAGAGCTTGTGATATGAAAGGCGAAAATTAATATGTATGGATAGAGGGAGGTGGGTTGGTCGGTTCTTTGACGGGTGGGTGGATGGCTGGATGGCTGGATGGATAGATGAGCTATGCCGATGGTTTGGTCGGTGGGTCGTGGAAATAATGACATAACATAGGGATGGAGAAACGAATGTTCTTATACATAAAATAACAAACATACATGAAATAACAATACGACGCAAAGTATACAAATATGATGTTATAGTACGGAGTAGGGGTTCATGAAATGTAGGTAGAAGAAGCAGTTGGTGAGGAAGAAGTCAGCTTAGGCTATCATATTTAGATATTATTAGTTTAATGTGCCGTATAATTTGCATTTGATGAATCGGTTTGAAAAGTTGTGCACATTTTAATACAAACAGAAATAAACTTGTAAAATGCGCTATTTCATTTGCTTTGCTTTCAATATACCCTGACTGAGTCCATAAATTACATTAAAACGGTGTTGGTGTCTTATTATAAGCCAGTGTATAGATTGAGGAACGAATGTGCTAATGAGTATGTGCATGGATGGAGGAACGAATGTAGTAATAATTATGTGTTTGGATGGAGGAACGAATATACTATTGATTATGTGTACGTGGTGGCATATAATGATTAGTACATCCGTTCCTCCATCCACACATATACATATTACATCCGTTCCCCCATCCACACATATAAGTATTAATACATCCGTTCCTCCATCCACACATATACATATTACATCCGTTCCCCCATCCACACATATAAGTATGAGTACATCCGTTCCTCCATCCACACATATAAGTATTCGTACATCCATTCCTCCATCCAAACACATAATTATTAGTACATTCGTTTCTCCATTCATACACATAATCCTTTTTTGTAACTTTTAGTTTTTTCTATTCCTAACTGTGTTATTGTTGAGTTATACATATATACATGCATCTAGTGAATACATGTCTGTATTATTAATTGTTTTTAAATGTACAGTCTGGAAATATTGTAGTACACCATGTAATATACGAAAGTACGTTAATAATTAGACTTCTAGCATGAAGCTAGCATGGTTACAACTAATAATTGGATTTGTGACATAACAGCCCTTTATCTTATAACATGACCTTGTTTATCTGTTTCTGCCTAATAACTATTATAATATTCAATGAAAGATTTAAAAGCACTACTGACTCTTACATGGCTGACATGATATGGATGAATGGAGGAAAGAATGTAATACTAATTATGTGTTTGGACGGAGGAACGGGTGTACTAATAATTGTGTGGATAAATGGAGGAACGAATGTACTAATACTTGATGGAGGAACGAATGTACTAATAATTATGTGCTTGGATGAAAAAAACGCATGTAGTAATAATTATGTGTTTGAATGGAGGAATGGGTGTATTAATTAGTATGTGAGTGGATGGGGGGGAAAGTGTACTAATAATTATGTATAAGTATGGAGGAACGAATGCACTAATATTTATGTACTTGGATGAAAAAAACGCATGTGCTAATAATTATGTGTTTGAATGGAGTATTAATTAGTATGTGAGTGGATGGAGGGGAAAGTGTACTAATAATTATGTGTAAGTATGGAGGAACGAATGTTCTAATTATTATGCGTGTGGTTGGAGGAACGCCCGTACTAATAATTAGGTATGTGTAGATGGAGGAACGAATGTACTAACACTTATGTGTATAAATGGAGGAACGAATTCACCAATAATTATGTGTGTGTGGATGGAGGAACGTATACACTAGAAGGTATCTCCTGGAATGCCCCCGGGAGGAACGAATGTACTAATAGTTATGTGTGTGTGGATGGAGAAAAATTTGTTCTAATAATTATATGTGTGTGGATGGAGAAACGTGTGTACTAATAATTATATGTGTGTGGATAGAGAAACGAATGTACTAATATTTATATGTGTGTGGATGAAGAAACGAATGTACTAATAATAATTATATGTGTGTGGATGGAGCAACATTTGTACTAATAATTATATGTGTGTGGATGGAGAAACGTTTGTAGTAATAATTATATGTCTGTGGATGGAGGAACGAATGTACTAATAATTATATGTGTGTGGATGGAGAAACGAATGTACTAATAATGCTATATGTGTGGATGGAGAAACGAACGTACTTATAATTATATGTTTGTGGATGGAGAAACGTTTTTACTAATAATTATATGTGTGTGGATGGAGAAACATTTTTACTAATAATTATATGTGTGTGGATGGAGAAACGTTTGTACTAATAATTATATGTGTGTGGATGGAGAAGCGTGTGTACTAATAATTATATGTATGTGGATGGAGAAACGTTTGTACTAATAATTATATGTGTGTGGATGGAGGAACGTTTGTACTAATAATTATATGTGTGTGGATGGAGAAACGTTTGTACTAATAATTATATGTGTGTGGATGGAGAAGCGTGTGTACTAATAATTATATGTATGTGGATGGAGAAACGTTTGTACTAATAATTATATGTGTGTGGATGGAGGAACGTTTGTACTAATAATTATATGTGTGTGGATGGAGAAACGTTTGTACTAATAATTATATGGGTGTGGATGGAGGAACGTTTGTACTAATAATTACATGTGTGTGGATGGAGAAGCGTGTGTACTAATAATTATATGTATGTGGATGGAGAAACGTTTGTACTAATAATTATATGTGTGTGGATGGAGGAACGTTTGTACTAATAATTATATGTGTGTGGATGGAGAAACGTTTGTACTAATAATTATATGTGTGTGGATGGAGAAGCGTGTGTACTAATACTTATATGTATGTGGATGGAGAAACGTTTATACTAATAATTATATGTGTGCGGATGGAGAAGCGTGTGTACTAATACTTATATGTATGTGGATGGAGAAACGTTTATACTAATAATTATATGTGTGCGGATGGAGGAACGTTTGTACTAATAATTATATGTGTGTGGATGGAGAAACGTTTGTACTAATAATTATATGTGTGTGGATGGAGAAACATTTGTACTAATAATTATATGTGTGTGGATGGAGAAACGAATGTACTAATAATTATATGTGTGTGGATGGAGAAACGTTTGTACTAATAATTATATGTGTGTGGATGGAGAACGTTTGTACTAATAATTATATGTGTGTGGATGGAGGAACGTTTGTACTAATAATTATATGTGTGTGGATGGAGGAACGTTTGTACTAATAATTATATGCGTGTGGATGGAGGAACGTTTGTACTAATAATTATATGTGTGTGGATGGAGGAACGTTTGTACTAATAATTATATGTGTGTGGATAGAGAAACGAATGTACTAATAATTATATGTGTGTGGATGGAGAAACGTTTGTACTAATAATTATATGTGTGTGGATGGAGGAACGTTTGTACTAATAATTATATATGTGTGGATGGAGAAACGTTTGTACTAATAATTATATGTGTGTGGATGGAGAAACGAATGTACTAATAATTATATGTGTGTGGATGGAGAAACGTTTGTACTAATAATTATATGTGTGTGGATGGAGAAAACGTTTGTACTAATAATTATATGTTTGAATGGAGGAACGAATGTACTAATAATTATATGTGTGTGGATGGAGAAACGAATGTACTAATAATTATATGTGTGTGGATGGACAAACGTTTGTACTAATAATTATATGTGTGTGGAAGGGGAAACGAATGTACTAATAATTATATGTGGATGGAGAAACGAATGTACTAATAATTATATGTATGTGGATGGAGAAATGTTTGTACTAATAATTATATGTGTGTGGATGGAGAAACGTGTGTACTAATAATTATATGTGTGTGGATGGAGAAACGTTTGTACTAATAATTATATGTGTGTGGATGGAGAAACGTTTGTACTAATAATTATATGTGTGTGGATGGAGAAACGAATGTACTAATAATTATATGTGTGTGGATGGCGAAACGTTTGTACTAATAATTATATGTGTGTGGATGGAGAAACGAATGTACTAATAATTATATGTGTGTGGACGGAGAAACGTTTGTACTAATAATTATATGTGTGTGGATGGAGAAACGTTTGTACTAATAATTATATGTGTGTGGATGGAGAAACGAATGTACTAATAATTATATGTGTGTGGACGGAGAAACGTTTGTACTAATAATTATATGTGTGTGGATAGAGAAACGAATGTACTAATAATTATATGTGTGTGGATGGCGAAACGTTTGTACTAATAATTATATGTGTGTTGATGGAGAAACGAATGTTCTAATAATTATATGTGTGTGGACGGAGAAACGTTTGTACTAATAATTATATGTGTGTGGATGGAGAAACGTTTGTACTAATAATTATATGTGTGTGGATGGAGAAACGAATGTACTAATACTTATATGTGTGTGGATGGAGAAACGAATGTACTAATAATTATATGTGTGTGGACGGAGAAACGTTTGTACTAATAATTATATGTGTGTGGAAGGAGGAACGTTTGTGCTAATAATTATATGTGTGTGGATGGAGAAACGTTTGTACTAATAATTATATGTTTGAATGGAGGAACGAATGTACTATTCGTTGTGTATATGGATGGACGAAGGAGGAACACTTATGGATAGCTGTATAAGAAAATATAATGTTGTTCAGCGTTAAGTTTGTCATAATATATTTCTCTAATGCACGGGTAGCTATCCAATTAACTTGATGGACGACTGGGTCATTTAAGTGCACACTTTTACTCAATGGAAAGCAAGAATAATTCTAAAAATATTTATTTCTGAATTTAAAATAAAACAGAATGATCGAAGCGGAAACGTATCTGCATAAAACTTGCATCAGTGTTCGGCTGATTCAAAACTTCATCAGATCAAACGCAGTTCAAACATTCACTTTTATGTGTATCATTGCCACAAATCAATAGAAATACAGAGCAATCACTAATGGTAGACCTTCGATATACTCAAAATCACGTATTTTGCATATAACCGCGAAATTAAAGTAGCTAATAAAACCCGTACATCATAAAGTCACTCTCATCAAAGAAGCGTCACTATCGGAGGCCGCAAAAATTCCAAATATTGGGCTCCAAAATCCTTCTTACGCTTTATTTATTCGTCCGAAATCCCTTTGAACATTTAGGAAGGGGGAGGGCTTTTCTTAGATTAAATTTTGTACATAGCAGCTGTGAACGACACATTGGTGATCACCGCAATAAGAGATATAGCGAAAGGTGACAGATTGGAATTAGCAAATTTGAGTTATATCTATGGGGATTTTTGCGAAAACAGGTCTTATATAAAAGGTAGACAGGCGGGTGTAGGTATGTGTGTAGACAGCAAGGCAGGCAGGCAAGTATATAAGGTAGGCAGGCAGGTGTAGGTATGTGTGTAGGCATGCATGCAGGCAGGCAGGCAGGTAGGTAGGTAGGTAGGTAAGTCGGCAGGCAGGTAGGTATTGCCGACTACAAATGCAAATATTAAATATTTAGAAAAACAAGATGAAGCCGAAAAAAGAAAAGAACTGCCGAACACGTGTTCAAATATAAAATATATAGTATATGGTGCAAAGTTGTAACCCATTAAAACTGATAAGAAAAGAAAATATATAACGGAATAAGTCGGGTTCACAAAATTACGATTGTTCAATGTTTGCAAAGGTATCAGTTTTGTATTACACAGTTTTAGGAAGATATATAAAGAAAGAAAAAAAAAAGAGAGAAAAGGTCGACTGACAGTCTCAATCCGTGCTTTATCATTTCACCCGTGTTAACAACATCGTTTGCCACAAGAGGGCGCTCGTAGTCGTGACGAGAGGTCACGTGCGTCTTGAAAGATGAGACGGAGTTTTATCATAAGTAAATACTGGAAACAAAGAGTAAATATTGACAGAAAAATAAATATTTGGCAGGGAGAGATGCAGAAAATAAATCTTGATATTACTGCAAAGTGGTTGTGTTGGTGGGGGTGTAATAAAACTGTCGCGAATCAAAAGGAAGAACAATAATTTAATGCAATTCAAATGCGTGTTTACAATCCGATGAATTTATTTTATTATACCTGGTTTAAACAAAATCATAAATATCAGTAATATGTTACTATTTTAGGAAGTATACTTAACATAACGATAACGACACTTTTGTAACCAATAATCCGAATGAATGGGATTTGACTACCGTGGTATATAATACATTTGTTATCCACCCAACCCCCTCCCCACCTGTTCTGTTCTGTTCTGTAAAAACACCAATCCCCTCCCCAACCCCGCCACCTCCTTGTGGTTTTTTTATTCGGCATATAATTATTGTGTTAAAACACCAATCCCCCTCCCCGACCTCACTACCTCCTTGTGTTTTTTTGTACTTTTCTTGATATAATGGTGCATCATGAATCTCTGTAAAGTTGGCCAAATTGCACAAATTGCATTACAGTCATAATTCATTTATGTTTCAAAACTCGTCTTGCATTTGAAAAGACACTCGGACACGCGTTGTATTATATCTAAGACGTCGTAAAATATCTGCTAACTTATGGACAGTCGGACAGGCGCGTTTCTCCTCTGAGACGCCGCATATTGAAATACAATCCTATGGCACTCGGAAGGACACTCGGACACGCGCTTTCTTGTTATCTTAGACGCCGCATACTAAACCTGTCACCGTGTCCGCAAGTCGTTATCGTGGGTAAATATTGGCCTAACTCTCCACCATAGTCCCGGTGATGATGTCTACACTGAAACATATGGTGTGCCTTACCGAATAAAGAAAAAAATATATAAGGAAAAAACGTACACGTTAATTTAAAATCACCACTTTACTTAGGCGTACAACGTAGTAAAGGGATCTAGTAACAGGACCATGTCCCTCAATTGTGTTGAATTGAGTTGAACTGAATTGATTTTACGGCGAACCAACACAAAATGGTTGCAAGGTGCAGGAATGAAAAAAAATGCAGAATGGGCATAGAACATGCAGAACTGATGAGTTGCCCGAACCAAATCTCCCATTATTAACTCCATTCAACCTCCCCCCACCCCCGCCCCCACCACCACATCCTCGCACCAATCACAATCTCCCATTGTTCAGAAATATGGTTAACTATGTATTATTGTTAAATTTACATTGCTGTCATCAAATATTATAACCTATTTATTATTATTATTTTATTATTATTATTATTATATTATTATAATATCATTCTTCTTCTTCTTCTTCTTCTTCTTCTTCTTCTTCTTCTTCTTCTTCTTCTTCTTCTTCTTCTTCTTCTTCTTTTCTTCTTCTTCTTTTTCTTCTTCTTCTTCTTTATTTATTATTATTTGTTCATTATTATTATTATTATTTATTATTATTATTATCATCATTATTATTATTATTATCGTTATCGTTATTCTTCTTCTTCTTCTTCTTCTTCTTCTTCTTCTTCTTCTTCTTCTTCTTCTTCTTCTTCTTCTTCTTCTTCTTCTTCTTCTTCTTCTTCTTTCTTCTTCTTCTTCTTCTTCTTCTTTATTTATTATTATTTGTTCATTATTATTTATTATTATTATTATTATCATCATTATTATTATTATTATTATTATTATTACTATTGTTATTTTTTTTTTATTATTATTATTATTATTATTATTATTATTATTATCATTATTATTATTTTATTATTATTATTATTATTATTATTATTATTATTATTATTATTATTATTGTATTATTGTATTATTATTATTATTATTATTATTATTATTATTATTATTTAGTGTAAATGTCATTGTTGTTGTTTTGTTGTTGTTGTTGTTTACTATCAATAGTATCATCTGCTGTTTGCTTAGTAACTGAGGAGTATTTATTTATGAATGAGTTGTAAATAGTTCCTTTAATACGACAATAATCAATTACAATTGAGCGCATTGAAAATAAACTGCACATTAGGTAGCGATGGTGATGAAAAAATCAACATGGTCCCTACTTAGCAGAAAACCTGGACACTACAGTATTGTTAACAGGTGCTATAAGCACTGTTTACACTGGTGCGTTATTGTAACCGTGCCTGATAATAACTACCCCACACAAATCATGTTTACGCAATGGCACAGTACTTTCAACAGGCCGTATAAAAGCTTTACGCAATGGTGCAGTACTTTCAACAGGCCGTATAAAAGCTTTACGCAATGGTGCAGTACTTTCCACAGGCCGTATAAAAGCTTTACGCAATGGTACAATACTTTCAACAGGCCTTATAAAAGCTTTACGCAATGGTGCAGTACTTTCCACAGGCCGTATAAAAGCTTTATGCAATGGTGCAGTACTTTCCACAGGCCTTATAAAAGCTTTACGCAATGGTGCAGTACTTTCCACAGGCCGTATAAAAGCTTTACGCAATGGTACAGTACTTTCAACAGGCCTTATAAAAGCTTTACGCAGTGGTACAGGGCTGTATTAAAGCTTTACGCAGTGGTGCAGTACTTTCAACAGGCCGTATACAACTTTACGCAATGGTGCAGTACTTTCCACAGGCCGTATAAAAGCTTTACGCAATGGTACAGTACTTTCAACAGGCCGTATACAACTTTACGCAATGGTGCAGTACTTTTACAGGTCGTATAAAAGCTTTACGCAATGGTACAGTTCTTTCAACAGACCGTATAAAGGCTTGGCGCACTGTCAATTTGCTTTTATCAAAACTGTACGTACAGTTGCATTACTGCCAACAGGCATTATAAGAACTTTAGTTATATTACGGTCAACAGGCCATATACGAACTTTACGCACTGTTGCAGTATTACCAACAAGCCGCACATACACTGTATACGCCTAAATGCAACTGGTTGTTGTCAAAACTTTGCGCACAGTTGCATTACTGTCAACAGGCGTTATAAGAACTTTAGTTGCATTACTGTCAACAGGCGTTAGAAGAACTTAACGTACTGTGGCACATAAAACATGTTAATATTAAAATAAATAACTACTGTTTCTCTCTGGATAGATATGTATTAATTGTCTTTGGTAGCGTGTATTATCTTTCAGAAGATATGTCTCGCGTAAAGAGGTCAACTGATGCATTCTTAAATTGCAAAAGTTTGATTAAAGGAAATGTAGCGACACAGCCAAAGAGAGTTCTGAAACACTTGAAGAAGGTGAAAGAATTATCAAAATCGGATGACAAACAAACAAAAAAGATATGACCCATTTAAAGGTTGTTCTAAAACGGATATGGGAGCCTCCATTTTGAGAACTATGATGTCATAGTTCCATATTACCATATATGGAATATTGATAAATATCATTTAAAATGAAGAAAATCACTGCAAATTAATGCAAACAATTTTACTGGTCATATAAAGCACTATCGCCATTAAGTATTACATATTTTTCATACAGTTGCTGTCATTTACCCCCTATAAATCAGTAAATGTTCATATTTATAAATATTCCATACATGGTCATTTAGAACCATGATGTCATAGCTCTCGAAATGGCCGCTTCCATATCCGTTTCAACAGAAACTTCAAATGATCATATCTTCTTTGTTTATAATCCGATTCTGATAATTCTTTCACCCGTATTCATGTTTTTCAGAACTCTCAATAATAAAGATATTTGGCTGTGTCGCTACATTCCCTTGAAGCTGTAAACACTATTTTTCTCGCATATAGACTTGTATTTAGATTTTCCCTAAAAATGCAAATCAGCATTAACTCATGGATAATACAGGTTTCAGTAATTAGGTTCTTAAATATTATTATATACTCGGTAAAAAAAAGTTTTGGACCAGGGTATATAAAGTCATATTAAAATAAAACCAGTGGACTGAATTTAAGTATCATTTTTTAGTAACCAAGGTCTACCCAACCCGGTTAATTTTGGTACCAGAAACGTTAAATTCCAAACAAGATTGATTTTAAAAAGATATCGCGAACACACAAAGGGTCTGTAAACAAATGTTGCAAAGTCCATAAAAAGTAACAGTTACAGACATTCGAGTAATCAATAAAAAGATTTTTTTTTTTTTTTGCAAACTTTCATTGTAAACGTTAATTATTGGTGAATGTTGATCTATTGTCAATTATCAACTGAGATAATAAGGGTTATGGTCGATGTCATGGTTCAGCGATCATTGTACAGGTTCGAACACTGTCCTGGTCCAAAACTTTGTTTACCGAGTATACATGCATTGCTTGTTTATTACAGACCGGTAGATACTCTCGTAATAGAATACCTAGAAATGAAAGATATTGTCAATGCTGTCACAGTATTGATTTGGAAGATGAATACCATTTTATTTTTGATTTGTCCATGTTACACAAGAATCCGGACAATTTATATCAAAAAATATTATTATAATAGACCTAGTATGTTTAAATTCTTAGAATTATTGCAGACACAGGATAAGAATATTGTTATAAAGTTAGCAAAATATATTAGTACAGCTTTAGCTGTAAGGAATACAATCTTTATTAATTAAACAATATTTAGCTCTGTTGTAGTTTCATTCTCAATTATCAGTTACTCAACATTAATATTGCTCATAGCAAATGTACTTTTGTCTAAAAAACACTTGACTTATTATGCATGATAATTTATGTATGTATATATAACGATGTACGTATGTACAAGTTAAATACAATATATGTTCTGTTCTGTTCTGTTCTGTGTATTGCAGGTCCACTGGTCCTGATGCTTTTGAATACTACTATTCGTAACATGTATGTTGTTAACTGTATGCACATGCCACGATAATAAGACACTTAGTATATTTACTTGCTTACACTATTTAAGTTGCGAATACAATTTGAATTTGAATGACAAATTTAATATAGTTTATTTGGTATCTATGCAAATGTCACGATAATAAAATACTTAATATACAACGGGCAACGTTGCTTACACCATTTAAATTGCGAATCCAGTTTGACTTTGAATGACATACTTAATATAGTTTGTTTGGTATTTGTGCTTGCTTATTGTATTAGTATTATTTACTACTATCATCATGTTTATTAGTATTATTATTATTTTTATTATTATTATTATTATCATAATTATTATTATTATTATTATTATTATTATTATTATTATTATTATTATTATTATTATTTAATGCAAAATAAATTAAAAATAACATTTTCATTCATAAAATTACTTGCCTAATAGTATAATTGTATGCACTGTATACAAGTTTTCTAGTATTTTGAAACTCAAAATCATTTTTAAATTGAATAAGATAAATAATATGAGACTTCTACAAAAAATATCTAGAATAAAATAGTGACCTAGGTTTGTACGCTCGTGTAATACTACTGAGCAGAAGGAACTTCGGCACGCCTGTGTTTACTCTTAAAGCGATGAAGTATTTATCAAACATTAACATTAGCACCTTGATTTATTCATTTGGCATCATTTTGATGTTAAAACTGTTCGTCTGTAATTAAATAACAGGTAACAGAGTTTTGGAGTTTTTCAATTGTCTTCGTTATTTTGCCATATGTTTAAATATAATATTGTTGCAAACGAATCAACAATTAGTAATATGCAAATACATTTTGCTTTGAACTATTCTTATAATTAACAAATAATGTATGGTGCTGAGGTCCATATGCAAGTTTATGGACTTGGCAGTCGGACCTAGAATGTTATATGGACCGAAGACAAGTCCATAAACTTTATATGGACCGAAGCCAAGCTCATAAACTTCAATATCGACCGAAGCCAAGTCCATAAACTTCATATCGACCGAAACCGAGTCCATACACTTAATATGGACCGAAGCCCAGTCCATAAACGGCATATGGACCGAAGCCCAGTCCATAAACGGCATATGGACCGAAGTACCCTACATTGTTTGTTATAATAAATCAAATATGACTAACAAAACAAAAGAAGACGTCGTATATTTTACATGTCCCAAAATATAGCTCTCGGACCGGGGCTGGTTACAGAACAGTGACAGAATGACGTCACATTGCGCAAAGAAGGAAATATGCAAATGATGTATAAAATATTTAATATTAATGCTTTCACAAGTGCAAGTTAAGTAGAAAACTAACGACATACAGCGAGTTAAAAAAATAAAGTTTGCCGTGTGTCCCTTTAAGGTTTGTAGTCCGTCCGTTCACACATGAGAGAGCTGTTTATGAAAACATGTAACCAGTTTCATAAACAATGTCCGTTGACGTCCATTTAGCTTTGTAAATATCCAGAATGGTTCTTGTATTCTTAATGCATGTATTTATGCCTGAATAAATAAATACTATCTTTCTAAGATCATTCAAACTGCAATTTTTACTAAAATTAAAAAAAAAATAACGAAAATTAATAAAAGTTAGTGCATTAAAGCACAAATCGTCAATCTTATACTTTAGAAACATTACTTACCTCTCTATGTATATATAAAGAAGATCAAAAAGTGTTTATATCCGTCCACTGTCAGAATTTTCAGATTTGAAAGATTGTCGTCTGCGACCAGAAATTGTCGTCTGTATCGAGTAGCCGGAGATTAGTCTCGCGCGTTGACAGGCTCGCGCTAAATCTTCTGCCTGTCAATCAACGTTGATTTGTCAACAGACGATAACGAGCCGGAAGACTATTGGAGAATTGGGCCGATAAAGTTTCTACATTATCATAAAAGGAGGCTAAACGTTTAGTGAAACACACGAATACTGAATTCCGATATTTATTTAAAAGACACTAGAACAGAATATGTATTAAGAATACAGTAACGCTTATGAAATATATTGTAAGCATTGTGGTCCATCATACATATTACTGTAAAGATAAAAGTGTTTTTACTATCTCAGTTAAAAATAGGATTATGACGATATTTTTTCTATTATTTCAGCTTCACGGGAAAATGTCGTTATGTGTGGCACAAATTAGTTAAATTCATTATGTTTTATACCTTAATGTTCATGTTATTTTTATGTCACACGTTTAGTTGATAAATATATGTCAACTATGTAGATTATGAATATGTGTCACACATGTAGCTTATTCATATGCACCACACACACACACTATATATATATATGTGTGCGTGCGTGTATATTGACATGTTATTTACATATGTGCCGCCCATGTGTACTATGCATATGTGTCACATATGTAGATTATTCAAATATACCACACATGTCGATATGTTTGTTTGTTTGTATGTTTTTTTAAGTCATTTGCAACACATGTAAGGTTATATATGACGGTCGTTTTTTTGTGGTGGAGGCAGACCACCCACTTTTCCTGGGTAGAACCAGTACTGTATACACCTCCCGCCATCCGTAAGATTCGACACTTCCTCACTTACAAGTCGAGCTCCTAGTGGGATTCGAACCCGCAGCGGTGAGAGGCGAAGCTGTATACAATATGTGTATATTGACATGTTATTTAATAGCACATATGCACACATATAGATTATAATGTGCATATGAAAATCAAATGAAGTAATACGCGTGTGTTGTATATGAAACAGGTGATATTTGTTATTTTGAAGTGAACAACAGATTTTATTTCATTGTCAAGTGAAGAAACTTTGTGTTTTCACGAATGCGAAGAAAATATGAGAGTTTTATCACGTCGAGATGAAATAAATAGAGACTTCGCATTCATGAAAATATATCACTTCTCACTGAAATAAAATCTGTTATTCACTCCAAAAATCGAATGGTCTATTTATGTTATGTCTTATAATTAAAGTGTATGCAAAAAAATATTTTTGGCGACGTCATAGGTTCAGTTAGGTGAAGTTGTTATTTTAACTCATAACTTCTAAAACACTTAACAGATTTCAGCAAAATTTAACATATTTTCTTATTTATGTCCAAGACAACACATTCTGATAAAAGTTGATTCAAACAACATATACCCGGTAAGCTGTCATTTCTGCTCTACAGTACTGTAAATGACAACTATTCCAAAATATTTGACAAATTGTCAAAGACTATACCTCATTTTCTTACACATGTAACAGTTATTTTTGCAAAACAAGTTGTCATTTACATTAGAAAATTATGTAGTTCCGACAGTGATAAATAAAACTCTATATTTCACAGTACGAAATAACAATTTTATTTACCTGCTAAAATGCATTTTTCAATGCTTATCACAATATAAATATGTATTAGATAAATACAACAAATACGAGTATATATAAACATTAACGTTAAAATTTAGATACATTTTATCTTAAACTACAATGTGCAACTGCATGTGAATTAAATGTGATTCAAAATATATCAAAGATAATTTATGTAGGCTACCTTCATTTGTGGCACACGCGTAAAACATATAATTCCTGTCTTAATTTGGTTCCTGTGTACCTGTACTGCTTCTCATTCTGCTGCTGCTGCTGCTGCTGTTGGTGTTGGTGTTGGTGTTGCTTCTGCAGCTGTTTTTGCGTGTAATAGGTGTAGAGGCAACTCAAATACTATTGGTTACTACTTGCTGCTGATACAACTACTGCTGCTGCTGTTTCTTGTATTACGTGTGGAAGCAAACTACTATTTGCTACTGCTGCTATTGTTGCTGTTGCGGCTGCTGCTTGTACTAAATATGGAGACAACTCAACCGCTCTAGTTTATTACTTGTTATGGCTGTTGCTGCTGCTGCTACCGATGCTGCAACTTGTTCTA
>JAWPHD010016676.1:0-48573 GCA_037043455.1 Cyrtodaria siliqua
CCAATAATATTGCATATAGCTAAACAATTGACCAATCGTAAGTTCCGTTAACAGTCAGACAAATGCTTGTTAAAAATATGGTTGACATTTGAATGAAAACGTGATCGAAACAACAATCTGAAGATAATTGACCTGAGGTGATTAAATGATACCACCGAATAATAATTAGAGATGCATTTACTTAATTGTTTGATAAAACGGATCTTTTGACATTCCAAACAAATTAATGCATGAAAAAAAGGTAATAATTGATGACATTTCTACTGAATTTTCGGCAATATATTTCCGTCCGGAAAAGTGTGGTGTCATAGTAGTTCGGATAGGTACATAATTTCGGATGGAGGAAAACATTTTTTATTAGATATAACTGAATTAGTTTAACATCAACAAAACTGTATCTCGTTGTTTTTAGCTAAACAAATTGGGAAACAAAACACATGTGTTCTTATAGGCCATATGAGGAATAAGCCTTTTAGGAAGATGTGTAAGTTTGAGAATCCTATTCACACCCTCCATAAATCTCCATACAAATTGATAGAAAGATGAATGAATAAAGATACATGCAATATATTTGTATTAATTCTTCTCTCAATCCTTCTTTCTTCTATAGTTACAGTATATATGTGTAAAGAGTGCCTGTGAATAAAACTCAATTTAAAGACATTTTCGGTAGTTTTTTATGCGCATCATTTTGCGCAAACACGGGAGATAACTTATATGACTTCCGTAAGATTATCGTTCGTAACGCGATATCAAAATGATGAGTAGCCGTAATAAAAAAGGCAAATTTGTACGAATAAACAAGAGCAAGCGCAACAAGGGGTCATCGGCTCGTCTTAAATCGTGTCAGTGTGTATCCAGTGTGTTGTAGGTCTATCACCAGAAGCTGACAATACATTGGCAGTAGTGTCAGTGTATTGTCAGAAATGAAAATTTCTTAACAGTGTATACCAGTCTGATGTCAGTTTGTTTTCAGATGAACTTTTCTATAACCAGGCTATTGTCAGTGTGATGCCAGTGTATTGTCAGTGTGTTGTCATTGTGTTGTCAGAAACACCATTTCGTAAGGGTGGTAACAAATTGTTATTTTTTAATTTCGCAGATTCGGTATTGATCCAACTGGAACAGTATTGTATGAAATTGTTCTTCTGTTTGTTTATTGATACAAATTTAGTTATTTTCATATGGATGATCCTAGAGTAATCCAAGTGCAAACACTGATATAAATAAAGACTGTATTTTTGCATCACCCGTGTAGCAGGGCAGACACTTAGGGACTTTGTCATCTGTTGTCGTTAAGAAAACCCTTAAAATGATAAAAATAGGGTAATTTCAGCACACCTTCTAATGAAACAAAAAAAACACACAGAAAATTGCATTTTTGGGCAAGACAAACTTATAATAGAAATAATAACAAGAAATTTGTAATAAACTGGTATATAATAGAGAATTATAAGGTTTTCAAATAAATGTGATAAAAAGTATAGGTCGGTCTAAAAGAGTTGACAATTAAAAATGTTAAAGACCCATAATTTTATTACAGAAAAACATAGATATATGTGCTTTGGTTTTATTTATTATATCAAAAGTCATTTAAATGACTGGCATACATACACCCGATATACAAACATCACATCTAATTGAATTACAAACAGTGTATCAGTACATAATATACACAATATGTCCAAAATATGTAAGAGATGTTGATCTACCCCACCCACTTCATTTGTTATGGTATATTTTACCCTTCTGTTGCATTTGCTTGTGTATACTGAAAATAGCATCTGCCATGTTAGAATTAAAATTAAAGTTAACACAATGTTATATCAAATCCAAATAATCTATCTCTAGGTGTGATATATCACATCTATCTCTAGGTGTGATATATCACACAATGTACAATAGTTTGTCAATCAAAAGCATGTCGTGTTTTCAGCCCTCATGATATAATTCCTGACCATATGATCTCAAAACTGTGGGAAAGTGTGCGATATACCAATATTATGAATAAATCAAACCCTAAGCCTGGTATGTCGCACAATATACCAAAGTTTAGATATCAGATGTGTAGGAATTATATCTCGGGGCTAAAGCCCTCGGGCACATATAGGGTCTCAGGGATGATACAGTGGCTGATATGAAATCTGACATATAATAATCTATAATTATCGAACCTACATCAATGTGTGGGGTTCATGATAGTGAACATGTATACTAAGTATCAAGGATGTATGACTAATGATTTTGGAACATCTTCCCACTTTTTACAACATCCATATACGCGTTGCGCGAAAATATGCGCAGATCACGCTAATTCGTCACCAGAGGACACCCTTAAACGAATGGTCTTAAATGTTATATATCAGGAAAACTCCGTTGTTTTAGGTATTAGAATGTTTACACACTTGTGATAGATTTCCTTTAAAAGCATTTTATGAACCTTCAAAGCTATGTAGCATTAATTTCCAAGTTAACCAGTCCTGTTTGCGAATGGATCAACCAATCAGACTGCAGGAAATTTACAATGTGCACTGCAAACTAATTTTATATGTTACAGCCGGTAGCACAGCACCGATCTAGCAGTGTCCGCACAAAATATTGCTCATGATTTTAATTGCTTTTGATCCATTATATAAAATTTTAAGTTTTTTCAGCTTTGTGATTGTTTGCAATTTTCACATGTTTTTGTTCACAATTTTCACGTTTTTGTTAGTTTTCACATGTCTTGTGAACTTTATAACCAATTATTAACACCATCTTAGTTAAAAGTAATTGTTTAATTGTAGGTAGCTAATGTTTTGGGCTTAACATAGTTTGCCTATTAACTGGAATGCAGGATATTCTTAATGTTAAATAGCTATTTACTTGACATGTATGTCATGCCATGCATGAGATACTAGATGTATATTGTGAAATTGCGAATATTGGAACAACTTTAATTTAGGGCTATTCCATTTAAACATACATGGGACCACAGGAAGGCACTTTTGAATTTAACCCATAGATGCAAAATTGAGTTTAATTTTAAACTTTGAAGAACCAAATATGATAAATTTTGGTTCACCCATAAGGGCTTATTAAATTGCCTTCCTGGGGTCCGGGTATGTTTCAATAGCTCTTACTGTGTAAGTGTTGAGAAAAAACGATTGCTGGTTCAGTTCGCTTAAATTAAACAGATTTAAATGTCTGTATTCACAGCATAGACAAGCCAAAGGCCCTGTCTCTGGTGTTGCACTGTGCGGATATAAGTCACCCAGCCAAGGACTGGGAAATTCACAAACGCTGGACTGATCTCCTGCTGGAAGAGTTCTTCAGACAGGTAGGACACCAACTACATTGGATTTGCAGGACATTGTTATTGTTAAAAGAACTTGAGCAATTGGACAGTACTATAGTCAGGGCCCTTTTACCCTTCTTCGGAGTGGCCTGTATAAGGCCCTTCCCCAAAAATTTATTTTAAAATCTTGCAATTTTCCCCATTTTTATGCCCCCGAAGGGTGGCATATAGTAGTCGGTGCGTCTGTGCGTCTGTCCGTCGTGATTGTTCGTCCCCGTTCGTCGTCGTTCGTATGTACAATCGCGTCCGCTTCATAACTCTGACAATAATGGACGGATTTCCAAATAACTTCGCACAATTACTCACCACAACAAGACGACGTGTCGTGCACAAAATCCAGGTCCGTGGCTCCAAGGTCAAGGTCACACTTAGAGGTCAAAGGTTGTCCATTCGTCTGTACAATCGTGTCCGCTTCATAACTCTGACAATAATGGATGGATTTTCAAATAACTTCGCACAATTGCTCAACACAAGACGACGTGTCGCGCACAAAATCCAGGTCTGTGGCTCCAAGGTCACACTTAGAGGTCAAAGGTCAAATTGTGTAAGACAATAACTCTGGTATTCCTGGATGGATTTTCAAATAACTTTTTTTAATTACGATTTTTTTTTTTTTTCATTAATTATTTTTTATTCATTTCTTTCTTTCTTTTTTTGTGATTTTTTTTTAATTTTTTTTTTTTTAATTTTTTTTAATATTTTATTTTATTTTTATTTTTTTTAATTTGTTAAATATTATTATTTTTTTTTAATTTTTTTTTTTTTTTTTTTATTTAACTGTGACAGCAAACTTTGTCCAACCAAATGCAAAACACAAAAACGTTTTTTATACAATTTCTAAGATTTAGTAGCCATTGGCTGTTTTGGCTACGCAGCTAGGGCTTACATATTAGTGTATGTGGACTGTCTAGTGAAGCAGTTGACCAAACACATGCATCAAGATGTGAATGGGCTGGATTTAATAAAGATATGAAGTTGCTTGGACTTATTATTCCTATTTTTGAAATATAATAACACATACATCTGTTAGTTCTTGGGCAACAGACAAAAGTTAAATGAACATATTTGAACATGTTTGAAGCTAAATAAATTATTTTTATATGCACATTAAAAAAGTATGGTGACATTGTACTTGATTGAAAGCAGTCCATTCATTGTGTTGCTTCTGCTGTTAATTAAGGATTGAATTCAATATTTCGATCTTTCTACTCAGGGTATGAAACACATTAGGATTGTTTTAAGTGTGTCAGCAGGCTTCACTGTGAGCAGGCTTCACACGCTCTTAAAACAAGCCTAATGTTTTTCATACCCTGTAGAAAGATCGAAATATTGAATTCAGTCTTTATATTTGCATTATGTTTGCTCTGTTTTTCAGACTTTAATAATGTAAATATGCTGTATTTGTGTTAAAAATACTGTTTTAAAGCTGTAAAACATACTGTTGGAACAACAATGTTGCCAACATCGGTGTTACTGCAGGTCTCAATTTTTTAGGGGTCATCCTTGACCCCCTATGGAATAAACTGGGGGTCATTTTGTAAATATAGGAGTCATATTTTTTGGACATGCATTTTGATGAATAGACCATGTGATGTTAGATAGACATGCATTATTGGTTGATTAGACATCTTCGGTGGATTTGTCAGCAAAAAAAGAAGTTAACCGGCATCGTTTCATTTTGGGTTTGTCTACCATTTTAGCGGCCGTATCATGATCATCTACGCGCTTTTATTTGCTAGTGTTTTTATATAAGCGTCTATCTACTCAGACCCACATACATGCGATCGATATGACGACGACAATAACGCAGAAAGTACAGACATTAAGTTTAACCTATTCTAAAAATAGATTAAGAATGAATAACTTTATTTTCCAATCATGGGCCACAAAGATGGCATTATAATCAATGTAAAATTGTTTAATTTAGCTCCGACACCAAAAGTAAATGTTGTTCACTGGGAATTGAGGGGCAACAAGAGGCAATAGGTTATTGCAGAAATATACAGTAGATATGTAAATATTTTTCGATGGTCTTTTTGACTGATGAGTGTCTAAATCTGTTATTTTACACTAGATGAACCATTACTTCTGTTTCAGGGAGACCGTGAACAAACACTTGGACTTCCATTTTCTCCCCTCTGTGATAGAAAAAATACTCTTGTTGCCGAGTCACAAATAGGTAAGCATACAAAACTCAGTCCACTCCGGTATATCAACTCAGCAGGTACATAAACTGTCCTGGCAGGTACATAAACGGTACATAAACTGTCCTGGCAGGTACATAAACGGTACATAAACTGTCCAGGCAGGTACATAAACGGTACATAAACTGTCCTGGCAGATACATAAACTGTCCTGGCAGGTACATAAACTTGGGTCTTATCTCCTTGTGCAAATATCCATCCAAGCAAATTGTGCATATACTAATTATATAAAGAATGTAATTCAACCACAGACATTGTCAATTTTTAGCTTTACTGATCAAAGATCAGCATCGCTGATCGCTTATGACATGGTGCGGTGTCCGTCGTCAGTCTGACCCTCCGTAAACATTTTTTGTAGCGACTACTCCTCTGAACCTATTGGATGGATTTTCATGAAACTTTACAGAAATATTGCTCATGATGTCTTGTTGATCCTAGCAAAAATTCATGTTGATATGAAATCCAAGATGGCCACCAAAGCTAAAATTAGATTTTTAAAAAACAAGTTTGTAGCGACTACTTCTTGAAAACTATAGGTGTTATTGATATGGGACTTTTTCTAAAATGATCAGCATGAAATGATTTTGATCCTTGTCGAAAATTGTTTTGATTTAATCTTTAACATGGCTGAAAGTGGCCATCTTTGTTTACATAAGATTTACATTATTATAGAGTAAAAACGGCAAAACATTTTTAAAAAACAAGTTTCTAGCGACTTCTTCCTGAAAACTATAAGAGATATTGACATTGGACTTTTTCTAAAATGATCAGCTTGACATGATGTTGATCCTTGTCGAAAATTATTTTGATTTGACGGTAAATATGGTGGCCAGCAGCCATCTTTGTTTACAGAGAGTTATATACTAAAAACTTGTAGCGACTACTCCTCTGAAACTACTTGACAGATTTTCATGAAACTTTACAGGAATGTTGATCTAGCTATCAAAAACTAGCTATCAGAAACCAATCAGTAGAGTTTCAAGGTCATTGACCTCTTGTTATTTTTTGTTTTACAGGTTTTATAGACTTCATTGTTGATCCGAGCTTTCAGGTGATGGGTGACATGCTAGACAAGATTTTGACGCCACTGCGTAATTCGTCTGCAAGTAGTGTACAGGACGAAGCAATATCAGAGGAAGTGTTTGACAAAGAGAAAGGATCACCAGTCTCTCGGACGTCTGTTGGGCGAGCTGTCTCTTCAGGTAAATGCATTAGCGTGACATTTTCTGAAGGGTAAGAAAGTACTGGGAAACATCCGCCATGAGTGACTATAGTAACTGTTGTCATACATCCTACACTAGTGACTATAGATGCTATACATGCTACACTAGTGACTGTAGATCCTATACATGCTATACTAGTGACTACAGTAACTGTTGTCATACATCCTACACTAGTGACTGTAGATCCTATACATGCTACACTAGTGACTACAGTAACTGTTGTCATACATGCCACACTAGTGACTATATATGCTACACTAGTGACTGTAGATCCTATACATGCTACACTAGTGACTATAGATGCTATACATGCTACACTAGTGACTGTATATGCTACACTAGTGACTGTATATGCTACACTAGTGACTGTATATGCTACACTAGTGACTACAGATCCTATACATGCTACACTAGTGACTACAGTAACTGTTGTCATACATCCTACACTAGTGACTATAGATGCTATTTATGCTACACTAGTGACTACAGTAACTGTTGTCATACATGCTATACTAGTGACTATAGATGCTATACATGCTACACTAGTGACTACAGTAACTGTTGTCATACATCCTACACTAGTGACTATAGATGCTATACATGCTACACTAGTGACTACAGTAACTGTTGTCATACATGCTACACTAGTGACTATAGATGCTATACATGCTACACTAGTGACTATAGATGCTATACATCCTACACTAGTGACTATAGTTGTCATACATGCTACACTAGTGACTATAGATGCTATACATGCTACACTAGTGACTATAGTTGTCATACATGCTACACTAGTGACTATAGATGCTATACATCCTACACTAGTGACTATAGTTGTCATACATGCTACACTAGTGACTATAGTTGTCATACATGCTACACTAGTGACTATAGATGCTATACATGCTACACTAGTGACTATAGATGCTATACATGCTACACTAGTGACTACAGTAACTGTCGTCATACATGCTACACTAGTGACTATAGATGCTATACATCCTACACTAGTGACTATAGTTGTCATACATCCTACACTAGTGACTATAGATGCTATACATGCTACACTAGTGACTATAGATGCTATACATGCTACACTAGTGACTATAGATCCTATACATGCTACACTAGTGACTACAGTAACTGTTGTCATACATCCTACACTAGTGACTATAGATGCTATACATGCTACACTAGTGACTATAGATGCTATACATGCTACACTAGTGACTACAGTAACTGTTGTCATACATGCTACACTAGTGACTATAGATGCTATACATCCTACACTAGTGACTGTAGATGCTATACATGCTACACTAGTGACTGTAGATCCTATACATGCTACACTAGTGACTACAGTAACTGTTGTCATACATGCTACACTAGTGACTATAGATGCTATACATGCTACACTAGTGACTACAGTAACTGTTGTCATACATGCTACACTAGTGACTATAGATTCTATACATGCTACACTAGTGACTACAGTAACTGTTGTCATACATGCTACACTAGTGACTATAGATGCTATACATGCTACACTAGTGACTACAGTAACTGTTGTCATACATGCTACACTAGTGACTATAGATGCTATACATGCTACACTAGTGACTACAGTAACTGTTGTCATACATGCTACACTAGTGACTATAGATGCTATACATGCTACACTAGTGACTATAGATGCTATACATGCTACACTAGTGACTGTAGATCCTATACATGCTACACTAGTGACTACAGTAACTGTTGTCATACATCCTACACTAGTGACTATAGATGCTATACATGCTACACTAGTGACTGTAGATCCTATACATGCTACACTAGTGACTACAGTAACTGTTGTCATACATGCTACACTAGTGACTATAGATGCTATACATGCTACACTAGTGACTGTAGATCCTATACATGCTACACTAGTGACTACAGTAACTGTTGTCATACATCCTACACTAGTGACTATAGATGCTATACATGCTACACTAGTGACTGTAGATCCTATACATGCTACACTAGTGACTACAGTAACTGTTGTCATACATCCTACACTAGTGACTACAGTAACTGTCATTATACATGCTACACTAGTGACTATAGATGCTATACATGCTACACTAGTGACTATAGATCCTATACATGCTACACTAGTGACTATAGATCCTATACATGCTACACTAGTGACTACAGTAACTGTCGTCATACATGCTACACTAGTGACTATAGATGCTATACATCCTACACTAGTGACTATAGATCCTATACATGCTACACTAGTGACTACAGTAACTGTCGTCATACATGCTACACTAGTGACTATAGATGCTATACATGCTACACTAGTGACTATAGATGCTGCACTAGTGACTATAGATGCTATACATGCTACACTAGTGACTAGATGCTGCACTAGTGACTAGATGCTATACATGCTACACTAGTGACTACAGTAACTGTTGTCATACATGCTACACTAGTGACTATATATGCTATACATGCTACACTAGTGACTATAGATGCTATTCATGCTACACTAGTGACTACAGTAACTGTTGTCTACATCCTACACTAGTGACTATAGATGCTATACATGCTACACTAGTGACTATAGATGCTATACATCCTACACTAGTGACTGTAGATGCTATACATGCTACACTAGTGACTGTAGATCCTATACATGCTACACTAGTGACTACAGTAACTGTTGTCATACATGCTACACTAGTGACTATAGATGCTATACATGCTACACTAGTGACTACAGTAACTGTTGTCATACATGCTACACTAGTGACTATAGATGCTATACATGCTACACTAGTGACTACAGTAACTGTTGTCATACATGCTACACTAGTGACTATAGATGCTATACATGCTACACTAGTGACTACAGTAACTGTTGTCATACATGCTACACTAGTGACTATAGATGCTATACATGCTACACTAGTGACTACAGTAACTGTTGTCATACATGCTACACTAGTGACTATAGATGCTATACATGCTACACTAGTGACTATAGATGCTATACATGCTACACTAGTGACTGTAGATCCTATACATGCTACACTAGTGACTACAGTAACTGTTGTCATACATCCTACACTAGTGACTATAGATGCTATACATGCTACACTAGTGACTGTAGATCCTATACATGCTACACTAGTGACTACAGTAACTGTTGTCATACATGCTACACTAGTGACTATAGATGCTATACATGCTACACTAGTGACTGTAGATCCTATACATGCTACACTAGTGACTACAGTAACTGTTGTCATACATCCTACACTAGTGACTATAGATGCTATACATGCTACACTAGTGACTGTAGATCCTATACATGCTACACTAGTGACTACAGTAACTGTTGTCATACATCCTACACTAGTGACTACAGTAACTGTCATTATACATGCTACACTAGTGACTATAGATGCTATACATGCTACACTAGTGACTATAGATCCTATACATGCTACACTAGTGACTATAGATCCTATACATGCTACACTAGTGACTACAGTAACTGTCGTCATACATGCTACACTAGTGACTATAGATGCTATACATCCTACACTAGTGACTATAGATCCTATACATGCTACACTAGTGACTACAGTAACTGTCGTCATACATGCTACACTAGTGACTATAGATGCTATACATGCTACACTAGTGACTATAGATGCTGCACTAGTGACTATAGATGCTATACATGCTACACTAGTGACTAGATGCTGCACTAGTGACTAGATGCTATACATGCTACACTAGTGACTACAGTAACTGTTGTCATACATGCTACACTAGTGACTATATATGCTATACATGCTACACTAGTGACTATAGATGCTATTCATGCTACACTAGTGACTACAGTAACTGTTGTCTACATCCTACACTAGTGACTATAGATGCTATACATGCTACACTAGTGACTATAGATGCTATACATGCTACACTAGTGACTACAGTAACTGTTGTCATACATGCTACACTAGTGACTATAGATCCTATACATGCTACACTAGTGACTACAGTAACTGTTGTCATACATGCTACACTAGTGACTATAGATGCTATACATGCTACACTAGTGACTACAGTAACTGTTGTCATACATGCTATACTAGTGACTATAGATCCTATACATGCTACACTAGTGACTACAGTAACTGTTGTCATACATGCTATACTAGTGACTATAGATCCTATACATGCTACACTAGTGACTACAGTAACTGTTGTCATACATGCTATACTAGTGACTATAGATGCTATACATGCTACACTAGTGACTATAGTTGTCATACATGCTACACTAGTGACTATAGATGCTATACATGCTACACTAGTGACTACAGTAACTGTTGTCATACATCCTACACTAGTGACTATAGATGCTATACATCCTACACTAGTGACTATAGATGCTATACATGCTACACTAGTGACTACAGTAACTGTTGTCATACATGCTATACTAGTGACTATAGATCCTATACATGCTACACTAGTGACTACAGTAACTGTTGTCATACATGCTATACTAGTGACTATAGATCCTATACATGCTACACTAGTGACTACAGTAACTGTTGTCATACATGCTATACTAGTGACTATAGATGCTATACATGCTACACTAGTGACTATAGTTGTCATACATGCTACACTAGTGACTATAGATGCTATACATGCTACACTAGTGACTACAGTAACTGTTGTCATACATCCTACACTAGTGACTATAGATGCTATACATCCTACACTAGTGACTATAGATGCTATTCATGCTACACTAGTGACTACAGTAACTGTTGTCATACATGCTACACTAGTGACTATAGATGCTATACATCCTACACTAGTGACTATAGATGCTATTCATGCTACACTAGTGACTACAGTAACTGTTGTCATACATGCTATACTAGTGAATATAGATGCTATACATCCTACACTAGTGATTATAGTTGTCATACATGCTACACTAGTGACTATATATGCTATACATGCTACACTAGTGACTAAAGATGCTATACATCCTACACTAGTGACTATAGATGCTATACATCCTACACTAGTGACTATAGTTGTCATACATGCTACACTAGTGACTATAGATGCTATACATGCTACACTAGTGACTATAGATGCTTTTCATGCTACACTAGTGACTACAGTAACTGTTGTCATACATGATATACAAGTGACTATAGATGCTATACATCCTACACTAGTGACTATAGTTGTCATACATGCTACACTAGTGACTATAGATGCTATACATGCTACTAGTGAATATAGATGCTATACATCCTACACTAGTGACTATAGTTGTCATACATGCTACACTAGTGACTATAGTTGTCATACGTGCTACACTAGAGACTATAGTTGTCATACATGTTACACTAGTGACTATAGTTGTCATAAATGCTACACTAGTGACTATAGTTGTCATACATGCTACACTAGTGACTATAGTTGTCATGCATGCTACATTAGTGACTATAGTTGTCATAAATGCTACACTAGTGACTATAGTTGTCATACATGCTACATTAGTGACTATAGTTGTCATACGTGCTACACTAGAGACTATAGTTGTCATACATGCTACACTAGTGACTATAGTTGTCATACGTGCTACACTAGAGACTAAAGTTGTCATACATGCTACACTAGTGACTATAGTTGTCATAAATGCTACACTAGTGACTATAGTTGTCATACATGCTACACTAGTGACTATAGTTGTCATACGTGCTACACTAGTGACTATAGTTGTCATACGTGCTACAATAGAGACTAAAGTTGTCATACGTGCTACACTAGTGACTATAGTTGTCATACATGCTACATTAGTGACTATAGTTGTCATACATGCTACACTAGAGACTATAGTTGTCATACATGCTACATTAGTGACTATAGTTGTCATACATGCTACAGTAGAGACTATAGTTGTCATACATGCTACATTAGTGACTATAGTTGTCATACGTGCTACACTAGAGACTATAGTTGTCATACATGTTACATTAGTGACTATAGTTGTCATACATGCTACATTAGTGACTATAGTTGTCATACATGCTACATTAGTGACTATAGTTGTCATACATGCTACAGTAGAGACTATAGTTGTCATACATGCTACACTAGAGACTATAGTTGTCATACATGCTACAGTAGAGACTATAGTTGTCATACATGCTACATTAGTGACTATAGTTGTCATACATGCTACAGTAGAGACTATAGTTGTCATACATGCTACATTAGTGACTATAGTTGTCATACATGCTACATTAGTGACTATAGTTGTCATACATGCTACACTAGAGACTATAGTTGTCATACATGCTACACTAGAGACTATAGTTGTCATACATGCTACATTAGTGACTATAGTTGTCATACATGCTACACTAGAGACTATAGTTGTCATACATGCTACAGTAGAGACTATAGTTGTCATACATGCTACATTAGTGACTATAGTTGTCATACATGCTACATTAGTGACTATAGTTGTCATACATGCTACACTAGAGACTATAGTTGTCATACATGCTACAGTAGAGACTATAGTTGTCATACATGCTACATTAGTGACTATAGTTGTCATACATGCTACATTAGTGACTATAGTTGTCATACATGCTACACTAGAGACTATAGTTGTCATACATGCTACACTAGTGACTATAGTTGTCATACATGCTACATTAGTGACTATAGTTGTCATACATGCTACATTAGTGACTATAGTTGTCATACATGCTACATTAGTGACTATAGTTGTCATACATGCTACACTAGAGACTATAGTTGTCATACATGCTACAGTAGAGACTATAGTTGTCATACATGCTACATTAGTGACTATAGTTGTCATACATGCTACATTAGTGACTATAGTTGTCATACATGCTACACTAGTGACTATAGTTGTCATACATGCTACATTAGTGACTATAGTTGTCATACATGCTACACTAGAGACTATAGTTGTCATACATGCTACATTAGTGACTATAGTTGTCATACATGCTACACTAGAGACTATAGTTGTCATAAATGCTACACTAGAGACTATAGTTGTCATACATGCTACATTAGTGACTATAGTTGTCATACATGCTACATTAGTGACTATAGTTGTCATACATGCTACACTAGAGACTATAGTTGTCATACATGCTACAGTAGAGACTATAGTTGTCATACATGCTACATTAGTGACTATAGTTGTCATACATGCTACATTAGTGACTATAGTTGTCATACATGCTACACTAGAGACTATAGTTGTCATACATGCTACACTAGAGACTATAGTTGTCATACATGCTACTTTAGTGACTATAGTTGTCATACATGCTACATTAGTGACTATAGTTGTCATACATGCTACAGTAGAGACTATAGTTGTCATACATGCTACATTAGTGACTATAGTTGTCATGCATGCTACACTAGTGACTATAGTTGTCATACATGCTACACTAGTGACTATAGTTGTCATACATGCTACACTAGAGACTATAGTTGTCATACATGCTACACTAGAGACTATAGTTGTCATAAATGCTACACTAGTGACTATAGTTGTCATACGTGCTACACTAGTGACTATAGTTGTCATACATGCTACACTAGTGACTATAGTTGTCATACATGCTACACTAGAGACTATAGTTGTCATACATGCTACACTAGAGACTATAGTTGTCATACGTGCTACACTAGAGACTATAGTTGTCATACATGCTACACTAGAGACTATAGTTGTGATACATGCTACACTAGTGACTATAGTTGTCCTCAGTGCTACACTAGAGACTATAGTTGTCATAAATGCTACACTAGAGACTATAGTTGTCATACATGCTACATTAGTGACTATAGTTGTCATACATGCTACACTAGAGACTATAGTTGTCATACATGCTACACTAGAGACTATAGTTGTCATACATGCTACACTAGTGACTATAGTTGTCATACATGCTACACTAGAGACTATAGTTGTCATACATGCTACACTAGAGACTATAGTTGTCATAAATGCTACACTAGTGACTATAGTTGTCATACGTGCTACACTAGTGACTATAGTTGTCATACATGCTACACTAGTGACTATAGTTGTCATACATGCTACACTAGAGACTATAGTTGTCATACATGCTACACTAGAGACTATAGTTGTCATACGTGCTACACTAGAGACTATAGTTGTCATACATGCTACACTAGAGACTATAGTTGTCATACGTGCTACACTAGAGACTATAGTTGTCATACATGCTACACTAGAGACTATAGTTGTCATACATGCTACACTAGAGACTATAGTTGTGATACATGCTACACTAGTGACTATAGTTGTCCTCAGTGCTACACTAGAGACTATAGTTGTCATACATGCTACATTAGAGGAACTATGGTTGTTATACATGTTACATCTTATATTGCTGCTGCACTAACCTCTACAGTTCCATACACAATAAGTAATCACTGAACAATGACCTCCTCTCTCTTTATATTCAAAGATGAATATAGACAAATTGCATATGCAGGTAAACTGAGATAAACCATATATTCTGCCATGTCAGCCATAATGAGGAAATGGAATGTTTGTAAAAAACAAATTACTAAATTTTAACTTTATATTTCAGGGGCAGTTAATCGACCGTGGACAACATGTCTGGCCAATAATAAAACTAACTGGAAAGGAATAGCAGTGAAGGGTAAGTCTTGATTACAAAAGGAGAAAGCAGTGAAGGTTTGTTTTTTGTACACAAATTGGAGAAAGGAATAGCAGTGAAGGTTTATGTTGTATACAAAATAAGAACAAAGAAAGGCATGTCTTTTTAGAGGAAATAGAAGATGGTTTGGGCAGGGAATGGCAAATTTGTGTAATTGGGACAACTGTTTAGCTTTGAATGGTAAGTCTTTGCTTAGAAATAGAAAGTTATTACGTAGTCAAGTGGAAGGTAAGTCTTTTAAATATAAGTAGGTGATGGTTTGGACAGGAATGATAAATCCTTGCATATAAATAGAAGAATGGTTTAGAAGTGAAATGGAAGGTAAGTCTTTGTGTAGAAATAGAACTAACATCAATCCTGATGTTTGAAAAAAAAAGTGGACGTAAATTATTTTTTGGCCAGTCCATCAGATGTTCATGCAGAAATCCAGCAGTATGAATCTATACACATGTCCATTAAGGCACCCGCTGGTTGTATAAAAGTTATTATAGAAGGCTATACACACATATGGTGAAGCAACCAATGTTTGTATACAGCTATTGTAGAAGCAGAATACTTGTAGAAGACTATATAAATGTCCAATGAAGCAACCAATGTTTGTATAAAACTTATTATAGTGAAAATCCTAGAAGCAGCACAATTGACCTTGTTTTGGCATTCGCCGAAGTATTTGTAACATTTTTAAAAATAGACGACGCACAAAGTCCATTTGTCTATAACTGTCATACATATGTCCTCAAATGGTGTTTTTTACTATAAATACTTTCAAGAAATGTATATTACATTTAATAAACATCAGCCACATGTAGGGTGAGTAACATTGAAAATAGAAAACTAAATAAAATAAGTATAAACATTTGAAAAAGAAGAATTAAATTGAATGGAGTGTGGTTATCTGGTTATAAGGCTATATGTTTTCTTAAAACAAGTCATGTTTTAATCTGATACCGGGTCGACCAGTCCTAGTACTGCTATATGCTGAGCGTTAAGCAATTGAGCTACAAGTACCCTTTTATGAAGTCTTTAGTATGAACCGGTCAGTTTGGATGCAAGAACTCCCGCATGCGAGTCGGACGCCCTACTATTACGTCATAGTTGAATACGCGTAGAATAATCTTTTAGTCAGTAGCTCGTACTGTAATTCAATTCAAAATGAGCAAATACAGATATTTGTAGCGCATTAGCCGTTTATCCATGTAACATTATCAACACATTTTTAATGACATAAAGTTGCAGTGGCCAATTGGTTAGCATTCTTTGCGACTCTTTCAAAAGGTCTCGGGTTCGATTCCAAGTGCGGTCACATCTCAGGTTTTAAAACACGCTCCGACAGTATTTTACTCATGCAAGGTATTTTGAAAATATGCATTCTTTGATCCCATTGAAGGGAGAGCCATACCCCGTGCACGTTAAAGATATTACTGAACTTTTGTGTTTACACAACCGTAAAAAAACCAAGCCTTATCTCTATGTCGTGGTTTCATATGTCCCCAATAAAGCTTTTTAAAGTAAAACAAATAAAAATAAATACATAAAAAAAAACATATATAAAAAAGAAAGAAGAAGAGCTATACCCGATACAGGGTTTGGAATTTAAAAAAAAGAAGAAGAAAGACAGAGACTTACAGTCTATTTATAGTAACTCATGCTCGACTTCTGTCTGTTACAAACAAACAAAACATTTATTGATACCTTTGTCATACTAACGCGACCTTTTGCTGTCCGAGGTCAATCGTGCCGATGCTAGGATTTTTACTGTAGAAGGCTATACACATGTCAATTACAGCAGCCAATGTTTGTATACAACTATTGTAGAAGCAGAAGAAAGAAAGAAGCTTGAGGCAGGCAATGCAGATGCAAGCAAGCAAGGAGATGCAGCCAAGCAAGGAGATGCAGCCAAGGCTGAGAGTGGGTCAGATGGACAATCAAAACCTGACAAGCAATCTGAGACAGACAAACAGAAAGACAAACAATCCTCCGAAAAATCTGACTCAAAAAATGATGAGAAAACAAAGAAAGGTAACACTACACCAAGTGTCTGTAAAAAGTAATGAGATATGTGAACTGTTGTGTCAATCTCTACATGTTATGTGATGGACACTTGCATGGATCTCTACATGGTCTACTGTGCTAGTAACTCTACAGTTATCTGTTGGTATATCTATTTCTATATTAGATCTTTGAATCTTTCTGCAAGCTTGAGAATTTGTGATCTATAGTTCAGGGTGTAAATATTAAAATTGTTTCTGAATATCTTTTAACCAAATAGAAAGTGTCAACATAACATATTACTGACTAGAATACACTTACCTATATTGTATATTTAATAAATTGTTATCAGGCAGGACATTAATTGTAATGTTATCAATTTTACTTTTGTAAAGAAGAAAGTTTGAGAATTTGACATTATTCACCCGAAGGACAGTTTTTTTTTCTTTAAAAAATACAAACACTGAGAAACTATTCTGACAAAATGTTTTCCGTTTAAGTCAGAAAAGTATTGCTGAGTTGAGAAATTTTGAAAGACATATTGTACCCATTGAATCTGTCTGTAAGCTTCTTTTGCTGTTGTATAAAACTCGTCATTTTCTGTCTTGATTTGGCTTTGATTTTGTAAATACTTTGAAGTACATGGTTAGTTGTATAAACTCTTCATCTTCTGTCTTTATGCGGCTTTGATTTTGTATATATTTGTACATTGATGGTTGTAACTGTATTGTACATACTTTGGTTACTGATCAGCTTTCTCATGTTATGCAGAAACTCCCTAGAGTTCATGGGGAAGAGATTATTATAAACTCTGGTCCGAGATATTATTTTTTCTATTTTTAGAAAAGAAGTCTTTCATAATGGATTTATGTAATGTGTAGTACCAAGTCATATTTTCAATACAATATAAGCACTGAGAATATATTTACCCAGAAGTTTTAGAGAAAATATGATGACTTGTATACCTAGTAGAATTGCAAGAGGGTAGGTTGAACATTTTCATGTCATAGATGTACATGTACAATTGGTGGTATAAAAAAGCAATTCAATTTTGGACATTTGCAAAACTTAATGAGCTGACATGGAGTTTACCGGTAAAACAAAATAATGTGTCAGCAACTCGACATTGACATTTTAGTTACTCGACATTGACGTGTCAGTTATTTGACATGTCATTAGCTCAACATTGACATGTCGGTAAATCGACATTGACATGTCAGTCAACATTGACATTTCAGTAACTCAACATTGACATGTCTGTAACTCTACATTGACATGTCAGTAACTCTACATTGACATGTCTGTAACTCTGCATTGACATGTCAGTAACTCTACATTGACATGTCTGTAACTCTGCATTGACATGTCAGTAACTCTACATTGACATGTCTGTAACTCTGCATTGACATGTCAGTAACTCTACATTGACATGTCTGTAACTGCATTGACATGTCAGTAACTCTACATTGACATGTCTGTAACTCTGCATTGACATGTCGGACAATATTGACATGTCAGTAACTCTGCATTGACATTTCAGTAACTCTAAATTGACATGTCATTAACTCTGCATTGACATGTCAGACAATATTGACATGTCAGTAACTTTACATTCTCATGTCAGTAACTCTTTATTGGCATGTCAGTAACTTTGCATTGACAGGTCAGACAATATTGACATGTCAGTAACTCTACATTCACATGTCAGTAATTCTACATTGGCATGTCAGTAACTCTACATTGATCTGTCAGTAACTCAACATTGACATGTCTAACTCTACATTAACTCAACTTTGACAAGTCTGTAACTTAACATTGACCTCTCAGTAACTCTACATTAACATGTCAGTAACTCTACATTGGCATGTCGGTAACTCAATTTGACATGTCTGTAACTCAACATTGACCTCTCAGTAACTTTACATTAACATGTCTGTAACTTGACAGTGACATGTCACTACCTCTGCGTTGACATGTCAGTAATTCAGCATTGACATGTCAGTAACTCGATGTTGACACATCAGTAACTTGATGTTGACATCTCAGTAACTTTATGTTGACATGTCAGTAACTCTATGTTGACATTACAGTATCTCTATGTTGACATGTCAGTACCTCTTTGTTGACATGTCAGTAATTCGACATTGATCCATCAGTAACTCTACATAGACATTTACATTGACATGTCTGTAACTTGACATTGGCACATCACTAACTCTACATTGACATGTCAGTAACTCTACGTTGACATGTCAGTACCTCTTTGTTCACATGTCAGTAATTTGACATTGACATGTCAGTAACTCAACATTGACATCTCAGTAAATCTACATTGAGATGTCAATAACTCAACATTGACATTTCAGTAACTCTACATTGATGTGTCAGTACCTTTACATTGATGTGTCATTAACTCAACATTGACAAGCCATTCAGTACCTCTACATTGACAAGTCATTTAGTACCTCTACATTGACCTGTCAGTACCTCTACATTGACACGTCATTCAGTACCTCTACATTGACCTGTCAGTACCTCTATATTGACACGTCATTCAGTACCTCTACATTGACACGTCATTCAGTACCTCTACATTGACACGTCATTCAGTACCTCTACATTGACGTGTCAGTACCTCAACATTGACACATTATTCAGTACCTCTACATTGACCTGTCAGTACCTCTACATTGACAAGTCATTCAGTACCTCTACACTGACAAGTCATTTAGTACCTCTACATTGACCTGTCAGTACCTCTACATTGACACGTCATTCAGTACCTCTACATTGACCTGTCAGTACCTCTACATTGACACGCCATTCAGTACCTCTACATTGACACGTCATTCAGTACCTCTACATTGACGTGTCAGTACCTCAACATTGACACGTTATTCAGTACCTCTACATTGACCTGTCAGTACCTCTACATTGACAAGTCATTCAGTACCTCTACACTGACAAGTCATTTAGTACCTCTACATTGACCTGTCAGTACCTCTACATTGACACGTCATTCAGTACCTCTACATTGACCTGTCAGTACCTCTACATTGACACGTCATTCAGTACCTCTACATTGACGTGTCAGTACCTCTACATTGACAAGTCATTCAGGACCTATACATTGACACGTCATTCAGTACCTCTACATTTACCTGTCAGTACCTCTACATTGACACGTCATTCAGTACCTCTACATTGACGTGTCAGTACCTCTACATTGACACGTCATTCAGTACCTCTACATTGACAAGTCATTCAGTACCTCTACATTGACAAGTCATTCAGGACCTATACATTGACAAGTCATTCAGGACCTATACATTGACGTGTCAGTACCTCTACATTGACACGTTATTCAGTACCTCTACATTGACCTGTCAGTACCTCTACATTGACAAGTCATTCAGTACCTCTACATTGACATGTCAGTACCTCTACATTGACAAGTCATTCAGTACCTCTACATTGACATGTCAGTACCTCTACATTGACACGTCATTCAGTACCTTTACATTGACCTGTCAGTACCTCAACATTGACACATCATTCAGTACCTCTACATTGACCTGTCAGTACCTCTACATTGATGTGTCAATAACTCTACATTGACGCATCATTCAGTACCTCTACATTGATGTGTCAATAACTCTACATTGACAAGTCATTCAGTACCTCTACATTGACATGTTAGTAACTCTACATTTAAATCATTTTGCAGCAGTGGCCGATCAGTGCTCAGGATGTATGCATGTTTGCGAGATAGGATGAGGCATCAGTTGGATAAAAACTAGAACGAATAAAGAACTGTAAAACACGCTTCTGAAAACCTCAATACTTCCTTCTTTTAATTAGACACCTCACATAGAAATAGTTTCTACACTAAACACGTAGCAGTTTTGTATTTAATTAATATTATGTTATGTAAGTCTATGTTTTAATTAAAGTGACTGAATGCTGGTGAAGCATATTTAGCATCGTATATGATAACAACGACAGTGACTGGTAAATATCTGTATATGCTTCATGTGTCGCTCACTGCAGAATGACAAATGCACGAGTGCACTATTTGGCACTGCTATGTTATTAGAAGGTATTTCTCTATGTAAAACCTAAAATACATAATTTATTATACCAGTGGTTTCATTGCAAACATTTATCCGTTACACGGCAGAAAAAGGGTGCATGTGCGTAAATGACTTGATAGGTCTCCGTATACGTATATATATGTTGTGTGTAAACAGGAACCAGGGTCTCCGTATACGTGCATATATGTTGTGTGTAAACGGGCTCCAGGGTCTCCATATACGTGCATATATGTTGTATGTAAACGGGATCCAGCTCCTTATACGTGCATATATGTTGTGTGTAAACGGGATCCTGGCCACTGATGGAGATGAAAATTTATCTTCTCCGATAACTTCCATTTAAACACATCCTAACTTGTTCCATGTTCATTTATTTACATGAAATGTGTATCTCCATATACTTCATTTCTCGTATATCTCAGGATATTTTCAGAAAATTCTACAGACCCTCTATCTCTGAGTTTCCCCGTACACTCACCTCTTTCCTGCAGTGTCATTAAATTGAACATTATAAAAACAGGTTGTATATATGTTAGTTAGAATTTTTTTTTTTTCATAAACATATCCAATATCATTAATTAATCTCTTGGGTTTTCAAGAAAGAGTAGATTTTATGACAATGAGATGAGAGAAAAATATCTTACCTTACAGTTTCTGTTAGTTCTGTCAAAATAAGTATGAAACTGCAAATAACTTACAATAATTATGTGTTTCTTTGTATTACATTTCTAACAGATAAGGGTTCCTCATAAAAATAAAAGAATTCATAGTCCCAAATAATTTTTAAGTACTTTTGAAAGATATCTGAACTGAAGTGTTAGGAAGTGACATCTATAAACATAATATTGATGACAAAAATATCATTTGTCAGGAACGTTCAACAAGCGCAAAAATTTGGTTAAAATCATACACATATATGTATTAATAGATTATTTAACTGTGTTCCACTTTACAGATATTCTTCATTCGATAGTAGATGTGTTTTGTTTTCACGCCTACCATCTTGGGAAGGATTTACCTATAATAGAACCTGGCAGTTTAATTATAATCTCTATATACTTCTTCATGCTGTAATTAAGATAATTCATATTAAAATATGAAGAAATATGACTGGTTTTACACATAAAATCATCAACAAACCACCAAGATACCCCATATACAGCTTAGAAGAATATAATGCTTCATTTGTAAATATGCTAGAAGGAAACCACAATACAAACAGGACAGTATGTTTGTGGCACCTACTGTATGACTAGCTTATCTTCCCATCATCAGCTTATCTTCCCATCATCATGTTTATAATGCATGTATATGAGTCATTACTGCTCAGACCAACTGTAAATATCAACCTAAAAGGACTGGAGGCAATCTGGAAGAAATGTGGATGTTGATCCAAATATAAATAAATCGGTCATGCTGGTAATGCATTGCAGTTCCATATAAAGTATGCAAGTACACGAAATCGACTGTGTTCCAGTCCAGACTCTATTGTACCTATACTTTTAGGACGTCCTATTGGTTAAGGCAGAGGGCCTATAATCCTCAGAACTACACACACACGATAGGCTGTGTTCCTCAAGTTTTATTGCTGATGCCGCTTGTGAAGGGCTGGAATTAATGATCACTTTGGAATCTGAGTTCATGTCGGTGCATCTGACTTATTGGGTTAAACTTCTCACCTTCTCTACACAGGAAATGGCCCAGACCTCATCAGTGTGTTCCTTTTATTGGCCTGACATGGTGTGCACATTTGTGTGTCCATTTACTTAAATTCATACCAGCTATTATTCTTTCTGTTAAGACCCATTTTTGAACCCTTGATCCGGCTCTATTCATGCATCGTGACATGCTCGTTCTGCTCCGAGTCTGGAATTTGCATATCATTTCCAGGTTCTGTGTTGATGAATAAGTTTGATCTTGAAAACTGGCTGACAGCCAGGCTCAGCAAGTTAAGCATTAAATCATGTGTGTCCTAGTCTTATTTGTCAAACTAAGTTTATATTGAACAATACATGCACAACATACTGTGATGGCAAAATAAAAGAAATATTTTTCAAACTTTTAGATAATTGAAGGAGATCATTTGCAATTGCACCAATATTTCATATTTTATATAACAAATATCTCTATGTACTATAAAGCAGGAACAATACTGGCTTTACCACAGAATTTGAAATTATTGGTTGATAAATAAGACTGGGTCAGTATTCATTCCAGTTGTCGCCATATAACCTTTTTTGAATTATTTCCCATAAAACCCTAATTCAACTCGTAAAATGGACATTGCCTCCAGACCCTTTGAATTAATAAAATAAGAACTTACCTAATTGGTTTTTACCTGTATTCTTTTTTGCTTCCATCCTTTTAGATCAATTGAATACAATCTTGGTTATTTATTTTGCTCTGTATTCAGTTTTGTAGTCGTAGTATTTATCTCCCCCACTTGAACACTACCATTGGAAAGTATTTATGTGGCAACCAAACAGAAATTTTGTAATAGTGATCTGTTTTATTCATACCATAGGCCACAGATCAGTTGCTGCAATAGGATGTCATTCGTCGTCATCCCTCAGCACAGTCTTGTTTATAAATAAGTTTGTGTTTTCACCAAATTTATTTTGAAGGCTTGTTTCGATAAGATCTTGGTCGAGTTTGACAACAATTAGCAAAATAAACTATTGTGTTACCCTTGATTCTTAAGTAAAATAAGAAATTTAAGCTTGTTGATTCAGTTACTTTAGTAATGGCATCTGACTTTCATCAAACTTGCTAGGAATGTTGCACCAAGAATTTAAATGAGTTTGACAGTCAGCACAATCAACCAGTAATAAGTTGTGGTTGTTGATATTGTCAAAATAAGTAAATTTTCATTCGGTAATACAATTGCTTAACGAATTTATATTAGATTTTATCCAAGTTCAGGTTGAATGTTTGTTTCATTTAGATCCTGGATTATTTGCTTATGCAATAACTTGAGTTATGGTATTTGACTTCACCTGTAACTTATGATTTGATTAGCACCAAATATGGTTTAAAGAATCTTGTACAAGTTTCACATGGCTCAAACGCATTACAGGGTAATTTTAATTGCCATAGATTAAAAGTATACATAGATGACTCACCAAACTTGGTAAGAATGTTTGTACTGCAAAGATGTATGTCTTCCACAATAAGCAGAATACATCTTCTTGGCAGAGTTATTGCCCTTGCTTATTTTAAAATAAGCAAATTTTATTGTGTGTGTGTGTTTTTCCATTAATGAAACTAAATAGTATTGGAGGTTGACCAGGTTGGGTTTACTTCACTATGGACTGTTTGACGTAGAGCACAGTTAGCATTCATTTTTGAAGAGTTGTTGCCCTTGATTAATTAAAATTAGTGACTTTCAGCTTGTTTAACTGTAACTATAAAGGAAATGTGCAGTTTCACTAAATTTGGTAATACTATTTCTGCCATAACATGTTTGATGAGCTCCACAATGAGTATCATTGATCTGTATGTTACAGAGTTATGGCCCTTTTGTTTTGAAATAAGTTAATTTTAAGTATTTTTCACAATAACTTGACAAAACGGATTTAATGCCCCCATCACCCAATGGTGAGGGGGCATAGAGCGTTAGCCATGTCCGTCCGTCCGTTCGTCCTTCCTTCCGTCTTTCCATTCCAAAAACATCTTGTTATCTATCTCCTCCCACACTTTTCAACTGATTGCTTCGAAACTTTACAGGATGCTTACCTGTGATGTCAAGATGTGCATATCGTTTTGGCGTCAAAATCTACCCAGTATTACCGAAGTTATGGCCCCTTTTTTGTCAAATTTTACATGAAAATATCTTGTGTGTCTATCTCCTCCCACACTTTTCAACCGATTCCTTCGAAACTGTACAGATGTCAAGATGTGCCTATCGTTTCAGCATCAAAATCGTCCCAGTATTACTGGAGCTATTGCCCCTTTTTGTCAAATCATATGCATGTGAAAATATTTTGTGTGTCTATCTCCTCCCACACTTTTCAGCCGTTTGCTTCGGAACTTTACAGGATGCTTACCTATGATGTCAAGATGTACATATAATTTGGGCGTGAAAATCAACCCAGTATTACCAAAGTTATGGCCCCTTTTTCATCAAATTTTACTTGAAAATATCTTGTGTGTCTATCTCCTCCCACACTTTTCAGCCGATTGGTTTGAAATTTAACTGGTTGCTTACCTATGATGTCAAGATGTGCATGTCATTTCGGCGTCAAAATCGACCCAGTATAACCAGAGTTATGGACCCTTTTTCATCAAATTTTACGTTTTACTCTGATTGTTTTCGGTGGGGGTATCCCATGTTTCTAGTTTATTTATGTTTTTTGTAATCACGCGGGTGGTATATAGGTTGTCAGAAGACTCCAAAAACAGAAACTGGTGCACAACCCATGAAAGTCACTAGTCGGGTAAACAATATTAGGTTTTGAGAAAATAGAATGTTCTGTGCTCATTTATATGTAAATTCAGCAGAGCGTCCTCAGGTCCTGGTGGGACTCAGTGTGTTTAAGGAATTAAGTAAATATGTTGAGGAATCTTTTTTTTTATATAATGACTCATTTAGTAATAGTGTAATTATTATTCACTATGCATATATAAGTGTAATCATACTGTAACCAATAATGATTAATTGTTAAAGAATGTTTCAATTAACATGGAACAAAATGTTTACTCTATATATATAATTAAACATACTTTTCTTTACTGTTGCAAACTAGAATAAATATTTAAACGTTTGTATGTGTTTCTCTTCTTTCTATGCCAGCATTTTATTGTTTTGTTGTTGATATGCTGTAAAAGTTATAACTGTCAGTCTTGCGATTGTTTAGTTTTTACCAATTCTACTTCCTTATTGCTAGACTAGAAACCAAAGTCTTTAGTGTACATAACTTATTGTTTGTACACAACTATGTTTTGTCATAACTGTAAACATGCCGTCTTGTCTCTTTCTGATGGAAACATAAGGACTTTGATTTCTGCTTGCATGGAGAAGCGATCAATTATACTTATCTGGAATTGGTCTGAATGGGTGTAGGTACAAACATGGCAGATCAACTTTCCTATTGAAAACAAGCCTTGCAGAATTGTTATTGTCCAATGTGCACGTGCCAAACATTATAGCTGTACAGTTGTTTGTACCTACACCATGTGACAGGTAAAAGCCGTGAGGCCTATTCCGGAGTAAGTCCGTTGGAAGTCTGTTGCAACATTATATTGTATGTTGACATTGTGACCTTTGAGCTGTCAGTTCTGTGACCATGCATGCAACTTTGTGATGATCTTGTGAATGTTTTCAGCATACTGCATCTCTGCTTGAACATCTCCTGAGAACTCTTTCATAGTTTGGGTACAGCTAAATTGATGCATTTAAAGGCATACAGGTTCCAGTCTTTTGGCATTAATTAACGGGTTTAATGAATACAATTTAGTTTTTCTTTAAATTAAAAAATGAATGTGGTGGGTGTGATGAGCTGAAGTTTACAATTAATGTTTATTACAAGTCCCTGGATGCCTTGATGCCTTGATGCTGAATCCTCACTTCACACCTGTACTTGCTATACAAGTCTCTTGATGATACAGGTAAGTCATATTTTGTATACTTCGGAAAAACCTACAAACTGCATCACGGGTAAGTCTATATCTACAGATTAGTCTTACATATGATTTTAAGAGGCACACGGCAATCTTGAAGTTTGCGCCAAGTAGACAAATGTGCGCATCAATTTATTAATCCAGTATTATTTTGACTTTTAACAGTTATTAGTATGCAAAAACTATTTTCTTTTAACTATTCTAATAATTAATATTATTGATTACAATAATGCATGTAAAAAAAGAAAAAGAAGGGAAGCCATGAGCTTAAAAATAAATAAAACAAGATTGCCATGAGTCTCCTTAAAAGGAAAGGCTGCTATACAAGTCTCTCTTGATGATTTCACATCAATTGTATTCGGAGTAACTATTTCCTTAAATAATGATTAAAGATATTGAATACTTGGTAAAAAGCTGTTACCAATCTTTAAAGTTCAAAGTAACCTATCATGAACATGTCTAGCATTTTTGAAGTCAATAGTGCAAATGTCAAGGTCATAGTAAACTTAAAACCTTACCTCGAAAATGGTTTCAGCACAGTATCTGAACTGATTTTTTGTTCCTATGATATTAAAGGGCACAGTAAACCTAAACTGGACAATTAAAGGGACACATGGCAATCTTTAGGTCTGATTTACACATCAATGCCCCCCACCACCCCTACCCCAACCTTTCTATTCATTTTGCTGATTTTTAAAAAAATCAAACACTAGTTTTGAGAAAGTTTGAAAAATTTCCAATGACATGATGTTTCCTCTTGTAGTACCAATTATTGATATCAGATTGGCTATACTAGTTTATACATATTTCTAGTTTTGACATCACAGATCATATCTGAGCCCAAATTCAATTGAAATGTCACTGTCTTCTGTTAAGGGACTCCAGTTTGGTAAAAAGAAAGCATCTCAAATGTTATGTTGTTTTACAAAAATGATGATTTTGGAGTGAGTAGTTCAAATACATTATAGCTTCAATGTTATGCTCCCTGAGATGCCTCTGTTTGACATGTCCAGAAATGTCACAGGACATACATGTCCTTAAAACGTCATGGGACATACATCTGTCTGACATGTCCAGACATGTCACATAACATGCATCTTTCTGACATGCCCTGAAAAATCACAGGACACGCTTATGTCAGACATGTCACAGAACATAGTTCTGTCTGACATGTCACAGGACATACTTCTGTCTGACATGTCCAGAAATGTTGCAGGACATGTTTCTGTCTGACGTCCTGAAAAGTCACAGGACATGCTTGTGTCAGATATGTCACAGAACATGATTCTGTCTGACATGTCACAGGACATAATTCTGTTTGACCTGTCCAGAAATGTCACAGGACATGATTGTGTCAGACATGTCACAGAACATACATTTCTCTGAAATATCCAGAAGTGTCACAGGACATATTTCTGTCTGACCTGTCCAGAAATGTCACATGACTTGATTTTGTCTGATATGTCACAAGCCATACTTCTGTCTGACATGTCCAAAAATGTCAAAGGACATGCTTGTGTCAGACGTGTCAAATGACATATACTCCTCAAAATAATCTAAGGACCATCCCTTCTTTATTTCAATAGATTAAAGTTTGCATCATCGCACAAAAGTTTAATTACACATTGCATTCAAAAATGGAAACTGTTTCATGTTTCTGTATTCTTTAGGAACGTTTTACACCAAAAAAATAATAATTGAAAATTGAGATTTTGAAATTTCAATAAAAATAAAAAAATCACCCCAAAATGTTATTTCGTATTATTTTCATGACTATTGATTCCTTAACACACATTTGTCACCATTTCTTTAGATTTAATATACAGATAAGTGTGCAGTACCAAAAAGGTCTGGAAAATTTACTTAATTTTGGATGGGATACAAAATTTGCGTTTTTCAAAATTGTTTGGTGTATGCCTTTAAACTAACAAAGGTTAGTCAATTTAGGGGGAAATTAAAATGTCCAGAAATGTCACATGTCATTATTCTGTCTGACATATCCAGAAATGTCACAGGACATGCTTGTGTCAGACATGTCACATGACATGATTATGTTTGACATGTCACATGACATACTTCTGTCTGACATGTCCAGATGTGTCAAAGGGCATGCTTCTATCGGACATGTCACAGGACATGCATCTGTCTGACGTGTCCTGAAAATTCACATGAATGCTTCTGTCTGACATGTACAGGAAAGTCACAGGGCATGCATCTGGTGGACATGTCTAAACAGGAGCATTATTAAACACAGTTTACAGTTTTAGGTATTTGCCTTTATGATTTTTAACAAAAGACTGAATCTCAGAATATGTGTATTGGATAAACATTACCAGTGGCACATCCAGGAATTCAGATTGTGGGGTACAGCATTGGAGACCTGTTTTTAGCGCATTTTACTTCACAAATTTTAAAGGGAGCAAGATTGCCGTGTTTTCCTTAATATTGTATTCATACAAAACACAAACATTATAATCTAACACTGAAAATTAAAAAATATTAATAAAATATATCAAACTTAAGTAACTAGATTGAAAGTTTATCTGACATCTTTCCTTTGTTTTCCATGTCTTATTACTGACATGTTAATTTGACTTTGTTGAAGGAATATCTCGACAGACGTCTACCACGGGTCTGGGTGGAATAATATGTCGGACGACATCTACAAGTGGTTTAGGCGGTCGAGTGGCCAAACAGACCTCTACATCGGGAATACCACGGAGTGTCACCAGGCAAACCTCCACTTCAGGTCTTCACGGAAGCCCACCAACAAGAGTTCATTTATTTACGCAAACAATTTCAAATACAGAGGCGTCATCGGTATTTAGCGATGATAATGCTGAAATGTCAGACTCTGAAGCTGAGATGGATGCTTTCATGGCTTGAACGTTGAACCAGCAATATTATATGTTGGCCATTGTGAAGAGTGTCCGTTGTGCTTCTCGCATTTCGTCATTCTTAAAGGGACGTTGTGTGTAGAGTATTATATACAAATAGTCAATTATTATACCCCCGCTTTCACAAAGTGAAGTGGGGGCTATATAGGAATCACATTGACCGTTCCATCCCGTAACATATTTTTGTCCCATTCCATCGCATACTGTAACACATTTTTATTATTTGCATTCCTCAGTTTTGAGTTTTTGTTCCCAAACTTTATATACACATAATAACTGATGACCTTTTGTCCTTTTACATCACGATTTAACCATTTGTTGATTGCCTAATTTATTACAGAATTATGGCCCTTTGTTTGACTTTTGAATTTAAGTGGGGGTATTCATCAGCTTCAGTGATAGTTCTAGTTTTTTGTTAATTAAATTGTTTAGATACGGTCTTAATGCCTTTATTTTTTGATTATTTGTTTAGTGAACCATTGAAACAGGGAAAGTGCTGTAGAAGGAGGGAGTGCTGTAGAAGGAGGGAAAACAATAAACAACTTTTTTTTGGAAAAGTTATTTTTAGCTTTACCAGGTGAGCTAATCGGATGACGTGTTGTCCGTTGTCCATCCGTCCGTTAACTTTTTCTTGTGGGCGCACTAGCCTCTCCATTTTTCATCCGATCTTAACCAAACATAGGCAGTAGTCTCGGACGAGTTCTTGAATTAACAAAACTTGCTATATTTCATCTTGTCAAAACTCTAGCGCATCCATTTTTCATTCGATCTTTACCAGACTTTACCAGATTATTAATATTAATGAAAGCTTGGACTAGTTTGAAAACCAGCCAGATCGGACCAATAACACCGGAGTTATTGCCCTTGAATTAACAAAAATTGCTATATTTTGTCTTGTCAACACTAGCGCTCCATTATTCATATTATCTTTAATATCAATGAAGTTTGATCAAGTTCGAAAACCAGCCAGATTGGACAAGTAACACCGAAGTTATGGCTCTTGAATTATTGAAAAATATGTTAACTTTTTGTTGTCAACACTTTAGCACCTACATTTTTCATCTGATCTCTACCCAACTTTACCAGGTTGTTTCAGCAAGGATGATCAGTATCAAGCCTAGTTGTGCATATTTTCACCTTGTTCCAGTTGAATGATTTTTGGCGGAGTTATGGCCTTTTAAAGGTTTTTAATACACATAATTTGTATGGATAAGTTCTGCTGAACCCCAGGTCAGATTTCAATGAAACTTGGCAAGAATGAATCAGTATCAAGCCTAGTGGTGCATATCATCACCATGTTCCAGTTGAATGATATTTGGCGGAGTTATTGCCCTTTAAAGGTTTTAATACACAAACATTGTCCGGACTAGTTCTGCTGAATCTCTGGCCGGATTTCAACAAAACTTGGCAAGGATGATCATATCAAGCCTAGTTGTGCATATCGTCACCATGTTCCGGTTGAATGATTTTTGGTGGAGATATGGCCCTTTAAATTTTTTAGTACACAAACATTGTCCAGACTAGTCTCTTCTGAAGTCCTGGACGGATTTCAGCGAAATGTTGCAAGGATGATCAGTACCAAACCTAGTTGTGCATATCATCGCCGTGTTCCGGTTGAATGATTTTTTTTGAAGAGTTATGGCCCTTTAAAGGTTTTAATATACTAACTTTGTACAGACTAGTTCTCCTAAACCCCTAGCTGGATTTGAATGAAACTTGGCAAGAATGATCAGTACCAAGCCTAGTTGCGCTTTCATTGCCATGTTCCGGTTTAATGATGGTTGCTTGTTGCTGTCGACTACTTGAAGTTGTTATGATGAGTTGATCACTTGGGGCTTAATGTCGTGGCTCTGATAACAGTACATTTAGCTGGAGGTACCAAGCCTAGTTGCATATATCATTGTCATGTTCCGGTTGAATGATATTTGGTGGAGTTATGGCTCTTTAAAACGTTTTAATACACAAACTTTGGACTAGTTCTCCTCAACCACCATTTGGCGTGCCGGGGGCCCCGTTTGGTTACGGGGCAAAGAATAGGGCCACTGCAGATCCTGTTGGAGGGGTAGGCAAAGGGGTAGAACCCCACAAATTCATGTTCATTTTATAATTTTTTGTTCATGCTCATTAAAGGTCTTCATCATGAACCCTGCTTTGTTTCAGGTGCCATCTTGCTCATATCACTAGAGAAGTGGCAGAAAAACTATAACGTGGCTCCAGCGTAAATGGAGTGTCTACATTAGAATTTGCAGCAACTCAGCAGTTCAGGGTGAGTTTTAGGCCCATTCTCCATATTTATCTCGATGTACATGGAGGATGGAGCCCCTTGGGGGTAATCTGATCAAATATCACAAAAAATGCATATCTTGTCCAAATGCGAATGGTTACGATTCTAGTTTGTTACAATCATTTAGGGACTTGAGGCACAACATACTTAAGACAGGTTTTGACCCCTCTACAACTTGGGGAACTTGCAGTAATTTACTATTACGCGTTTCGGGCTTGTGACAACTCCTTCTATACCATTTGAGATTTCAAGTTTATGTGTGGTGTTTTCTTAGTAAAGGATGTGTAGATGTGCAATAAGTATTCTTATTTTAGCTCCATCCTCTGGGGCTCCATTGACGGTAATCGGGTAAAAAAACACAAAACATTGCATATCTTGTCCATATATGAATATGTAATTTGGTATGGTCATTTAGGGACTAGAGGCACACCATTTATAAAACAGGGTTTGTCCTCCTATGTAAAGGGGCCCCTCTACAGGGGTACAACTCGGGGAGCTTGCAGTTATTTACTGTTACACAGTTTCGGCCTTATGACACTAACTCCTTCTATACCCTTTGAGATTTTAAGTTCATGTATGGTGTTTTTCTTAGTTAGGATGTGAAGATGCACAGCAATGTCTCGGATTTTGGCTTCATCCACTGGGGCCCCTGAGTGGGTAATCGGGTCAAAAATCACAAAAAATGTATATCTCGTCCAAATGTAGAAGGTTATGTTTCAAATTTGGAATTGTCATTGATGGACTCGAGTCGCAACATGTATAAATTCGGTTTTGACCTCCGGCATAAAGTGGCCCAACTACAGGGGTACATGTTGGGGAAATTGCAGTAATTTACTATAACAGAGTTTCCGGATTGTGACGCTAACTTTCTTTATACTCTTTGAGATTTCAAGTTCATGTGTGGTGTATTTCTTAGTTAAGGATGTGCAGATACACAATAGGTTTTCGTATTTTGGCTCCATCCGATAGCGGATAATCGGGTGAAAAACACAACCACACCCTACCCACCCACCCCCAACTACACCCTACCCACCCCCAACCACACCCTACCCACCCCCAACCACACCCTACCCACCCCCAACTACACTCTATCCACCCCCAACCACACCCTACCCACCACCAACCACACCCTACCCACCCCCAACTACACCCTACCCACCCCCAACCACACCCTACCCACCCCCAACAACACCCTACCCACCCCCAACCACACCCTACCCACCGCCAACTACACCCTACCCACCGCCAACTACACCCTACCCACCCCCTACTACACCCTACCCACCCCCAACCACACCCTACCCACCCCCAACTACACCCTACCCACCCCCAACTACACCCTACCCACCCCCAACCACACCCTACCCACCCTCAACTTCACCCTACCCACCCCAACCACACCCTACCCATCCCCAACCACACCCTACCCACCCCAACTACACCCTACTCACCCCCAACTACACCCTACCCACCCCCAACTACACCCTACCCACCCCCAACCACACCCTACCCATCCCCAACTACACCCTACCCACTCCCAACTACACACTACCCACCCCCAACCACACCCTACCCACCCCCAACCACAGACTCTATAAAGCAAGTAGAGCAATACAGGCCAAGAGGTCCTCTTGTTTAATTATTATATATATATTTGAACTTTTTCTTTACTTCTTTTATTTTTGTCTCACCTTTTCGAAGAAAAAAAGAGACAGGTGTTGCCTTTCCGAAGGCGATGGCGGCATCTTTGACTTTTGTACTCACATACTGTATGCACTAGACCATTCAAACTTTTCTTATAGTTGTATCTTGGGTGGTACATAGCAATGTGACAAAGCAAATGTGGATGTGACTTTGACCCTCCAAGCAAAGGGCGGATAACTTAATTTTTACATTAAACTTTTGCGTTAGGTCACTTTCTCACAAACTGTATGCACTAGACCTTTCAAACTTTGCTTATAGTTGTATCTTGGGTGGTACATAGCAACAGGACAAAACGAATGTGGTTGTGACCTTGACCCTCCAAGCAAAGGGCAGATAACTTAGTTATTCCAAGCAAAGGGCGGATAACTTAATTTTTACATTAAACTATTGCGTTAGGTCACTTTCTTACAAACTGTTAGCACTAGACCTTTCAAACTTTGCTTATAGTTGTATCTTGGGTGGTACATAGCAACAGGACAAAACGAATGTGGATGTGACCTTGACCCTCCAAGCAAAGGGCATTTAACTTAGTAATTCTTATGTTTACGTCACTTCTCGCAAACTATAATTATGCTCTGGACGTTTTAAACTTGGTTTATAGTTTAATCTTCGGAAAACAAAATTTTGACATACCATATAATCCCTAATAAACGCCCCTCTAGGATAAATGCCCCCCGCCCCCACCTCATCCCCCACCATTTTTTCAGAAGTTAATCTGTTTCACTCACAATGGAACATGCAAAATTTGGACTTTGGTTTTGTTGGTAAAGAAAATCATTAAATAATGTCTGATTTAAAAGTTAAATTATGTAGTATTTCTGGTCTCAAATAAACGCCCCACTTTTCAAAAATGTTACGCCCCCGGGGGTGTTTATTAGGGATTATCGGGGAGTTGCGTCTTGCGTAGTGCATCTTTTTTGACACAAAGATTTCATCTATGACCTTGACCTACATTTTTTGGGGGTATATATTTTTTTATTCCACCACTTGGTGTGTGCGGGGGTGGTGGGCATATAAATTTGCACTTGCCCACTGGCGCCAAACTTTACGGAATGTTGACCAGCCAGTGAAGATGCACACCTGCGTTTTCATTTTTATTTTGGACCAAGAACCACAGAGTGTATGGTGTTATTTGACTTAGTCAAAATAGTGGCTGAAAAACTTGTGTCGCGCCCTCTTCCATTACTATTTAAGCCACGGTCGCCAAACTTGACAAGAATATTGACCAGCAAGTGAAGGTGCACACCTGGGTTTTCGTTTTTATTTTGGACCAAGAACCACAGAGGTATGGCCCTTAACTTAGTCAAAATAGGGGCTAAAAAAACGTGTGTCATGCCCTCCTCCATTGCTATTTAACCCATGGTCACCAAACGTTACAGGAATGTGTTTATCAGTGTTTATGTTCATCATCAAAATACTATGGCATAGTGTCCTATGGACACATTTCTAGTTTTATACAATGTAATTTTGTCTTTAAACGAATGCACTTAAATGTCATATATCAGCAAAATGTAAACTCCATTGTTTTTAGTTATTAAAATGTTTATAAACTTTCATTCAAAAACATTTACCTCTTATTTCTAAGTCGCGTTCTCGTTAGGCGAAACTGAATCTGCGGATTTCTTGTTTTAAATTTGAAGCCCGAGGGTGACGTTGGTTCAAACATTGTTCATCTTTACCAGACTTGTTCAGAATGTTTATTTCAACAACACCTCGGAAAAGTTAAAAAACAGCCATATCATACACAACATCCCTACAGTATAAGAAGCATGTTAGCCAGTAGAACATCCACATGCCCTCTCGGGCCGCTTGATTATTTTGTTGGAAGGGAAAAAGAGCATGAAATGTTTAATTAAAATCTGGAAGGAGATAGAATAAAAAAAACATAAGAAAAAAATTGAAATTCCTAATTTCATTTTATTGCAGCAGGATTCGTAAAACTAATAATCAAATAATAACGGCCCTTAAACATTTGTACAAGTTTTCTAGCATGTTCATGATCTTCTATATTTAACTGGAACAAAAGGAGTGATTTTTTGCACACAGACCTTATAACAAATAGATAGGAAACTGTGAAATTTATCATATTGATAGGAAACTGTGAAATTTATCAGATAGATAGGAAACTGTGACATTTATCAAATAGATAGGAAACTTTGACATTTATCAGATAGATAGGAAACTGTGAAATTTATCATATTGATAGGAAACTGTAAAATTTATCAGATATATAGGAAACTGTGACATGTATCATATTGATAGGAAACTGTGACATTTATCAATATAAGAAACTGACATTTATCAAATAGATAGGAAACTGTGACATTTATCAAATAGATAGGAAACTGTGAAATTTATCATATTGATAGGAAACTGTGAAATGTATCAGATAGATAGGAAATTGAAATTTATCAGATAGCTAGGAAACTGTGACATTTATCAAAAAGATAATAAACTGTGACATTTATCAGATAGATAGGAAACTGTGAAATCTATCATATTGATAGGAAACTGAAATTTATCAGATAGATAGGAAACTGTGACATTTATCAAATAGATAGGAAACTTTGACATTTATCAAATAGATAGGAAACTGTGACATTTATCAAATAGATAGGAAACTGTGAAATTTATCATATTGATAGGAAACTGTGAAATTTATCAGATAGATAGGAAATTGAAATTTATCAGATAGCTAGGAAACTGTGACATTTATCAAAAAGATAATAAACTGTGACATTTATCAGATAGATAGGAAACTGTGAAATCTATCATATTGATAGGAAACTGAAATTTATCAGATAGATAGGAAACTGTGACATTTATCAAATAGATAGGAAACTTTGACATTTATCAAATAGATAGGAAACTGTGAAATTATCAAGAACTTTCACTGGCACATTATGGAGATTTCATGAAATATTGCCTAGCTGCTTCGAACACTGGCATGTTCATGCCTGTTAGGCGCCATATAACCTTTTCATGTGTTGGTGCGCCTTAAAACCCAATTCAATTCAATTCGAACACATATACCATAAAGGGTGTTCATAATAATGCAATATTTACATCAGAACTTACCGCACATTTGTTTCTCTTTCCAGTTATGCACTTTTCCTGACTTAAACAGTTTGAGAAAAAATTGAGTTCACCAAAAGTTTCATTGTGTATATAAATTTCTTGATTTTTCAGAGAACTTGAAGCCCTAAATGATGACATTTTTTAGTTTCAAAAGTTTTGTATGAAATTGTTTTTTGAAAATAAAGATAAATTGGTATAATCCCATTTTGTTATTATTCATTTTAAATTCTCATCAAAATCAATGAATATTTGAGAGAGAAGCTTGAAGAAAAAGTGAAGGTGCCACATGATATTTTGGCTACTACACTGGACCAGTTCTGATGGGAAGTTTCCCATTAGATCCTAAAAGGAATATCCTACACACAGAGTTAGGTATTTAAAGGAATATCCCACACACAGAGTTAGGTATTTAAAGGAATGTCCCACACACAGAGTTAGGTATGTAAAGGAATGTCCCACATATAGTGTAAGGTATTTAAATGAATGTCCCACATATAGTGTTAGGTTTTAAAGGAATGTCCCACACACAGAGTTAGATATTTAAAGGAATGTCCCACATATAGTGTTAGGTATTTAAAGGAATGTCCCACACATAGTGTTAGGTATTTAAAGGAATGTCCCACATATAGTGTTGGGTATTTAAGCCAATTACAAAAGAAGTAGCAATAAATTATCAATTATTCAAATTTGATAAAAAAATGAAATTGTAAAATTCTAAGCAATACACCAGTCTGTGTTGATTTGGAAAATTTATTATATGTTCAATGTTTTATTTGGTTTAAACATATTTTATTTTTTCAATGGTTTACAACATTTCATATATACATTGTACAATTACATTAAAGGATTAGAATGAAAGCAAACTGCTTATAGAATTCTTCTCCTAATGTTTTATTTATTGAAACCAAAATCTTACAAATAACTTTTAGAATCATTTAAAAAAATAAAGTGTTATTTAATGATCAGCAAACTGGCTTCATGCCTTAGTGTGTATCTATTTTGATGATTTAATGCAGAGACGTAATTATGTGATTGTTTATACAGGTAATTTACAACTATTGTTTGGGACGCATGTTTCTGCCAAAGGTTTAGCAATTACCTGAACAATTTTAACACCAACTAAATAATAATTCATTGGGACTGTAGTTTTCAGTGGTAAATAAAAACACCTTACTTTTGAAATTGATCCATAAGTAAATATTTTATTATTTTACAGCCAGAATACTTTTTTGATAGGGCTTTCTTTTCCTTTTTCCTAAGTAAACTTCTTTACTCTTGGGACAGCAAAAAACTTAGCTTCAATATCTTGTGATCAAACTTTCAGCTTGTCTTAATTATCTTCATTTAGAATTATCCAACACGTTAAAACCTTTTCTAGATAGAAAATCTTCAAATAAATGTTTTTTCTAATATTTGAGGAGCAGAAGTTGGCATTGAAAATGCCCTATCAAAAACAAATTCGGCCTGTGAAATTGTCATTTCCCAACTGAAATCTAAAAGTAAGGCATTTTTATTTACCACTGAAATAGCTAGTTGCATGGTATAAATTATTCAGATTCTAGTAAAATTGTCGAGAAAGTCCAAAGCAAACTTTTGCAGAAACAAGCGCCACAAACAATAGGTATTTTCTCTGGTGAAAGTCAAAATTATTATCAGTAACAACGTGTCCGACATAATCTTTAAACAGGATTTGGTATCATTATAAGTTGTTGTATTTGTGCTTGATGAAAAAAAAAAAGGAAATTGTATATAATTATTATATATATCTATATATATTAATGGTGACCAAAAATAAAGGCGGCCTCAGTTGAACATGATCGTATTGTGTTTTCTTCCAATGCAAACAACACTGTAGATAGGACACTTCAAGACAACTACATTTCCACTCCATGACAGTGGGAGGGCCAGCATATATAATAGTGTAACTCTTGTCCACCCATCCTGTTACACTATGGTTTAAATTTTGCATTAGCTCGGCTTTCCAACTTCTACAGATCCAGATGAACTCATACAGAAGATGAATACTATACACTCATACAGAATATGAATATTATACACTCATACAGAATATGAATATTATACAGAAGATGAATATTATACACAAAATGAAAACTGCTATTACAGAAGATGAATATTACACCCATACAGAAGATGAATACTATACACTTGTACAAAAGATGAATACTGTGCACTCAATCAGAGAATGAATAATATACACCCATACAGAAGAAGGGTAAAATATACTCGTACAGAAGATGAGTACTATAACTCATACAGAAGATGAGTACTATACACTCATACAGAAGATGAGTATATACACCCATACAGAAGATGATTACTGTACACGCATACATAATATGAGTACTATACACTCGTACATAAGATGAGACATATACACTGATACATAAGATGAGTACTATACACTCATACAGAAGATGAGTACTATACACTCATACAGAAGATGAGTACTATACATTCATATAGAAGATGAGTTCTATGCACTCATACATCAGATAAATAATATACTCTCATACAGAAGATGAATATTGTACACTCGTACAGAAGATGAGTACTATACACTCATACATCAGATAAATAATATACTCTCATACAGAAGATGAATACTGTACACTCGTACAGAAGATGAGTACTATGCACTCGTACATAAGATGATAATATACTCTCATACAGAAGATGAATACTGTAGAGTCATACAGAAGATGGATTTGTTTGTTTGTGATGCTGTTTTACGCCATTTTCAACACATGTAATGTATGACGGTCAATTTTTTGTGGTGGAGGCAGACCACCCACTTTTCCTGGGTAGAACTGGAGAACCAGTACTGTACACCTCCCACCATCCGTAAGAATCGACACTTGCTCACGTCGAGTTTCCAGTGGGATTTAAACCAGCAGCGGTGAGAGGCGAAGGTATACAACGCAATGTCAGAAGGCGAGTACTATACACTCATGCATGAGATGAATACTATACACTCATACAGAAGATAAATACTATACACTCATACAGAAGATAAATATTATACACTCATACAGAAGATGAGTACTATACACGCATACAGAAGATGAATACTATACACTCGCACAGAAGAGTGCTATACACTTGTACAGAATATGAGTAGATGAGTATTATACACTCATACAGAAGATGAGTACTATACACTCGTACAGAAGATGAGTACTATACACTCATACAGAAGATGAATACTATACTCATACAGAAACTGAATACTATACTCATACATAAGGTGAATAGTATACACTCGTACATAAGATGAGTAGATGCATACTATACACTCATACAGAAGATGAGTACAATAGACTCGTAGAGAAAATGAGTACTATACACTCATACAGAAGATGATTACTGTACACGCATGCATAAGATGAGTACTATACATTTGTACATAAGATGAGACCTATACACTGATACATAAGATGAGTATACACTCGTACAGAAGATGATTACTGTACACGCATACAAAAGATGAGTACTATTCACTCGTACATGAGAAGAGTCCTATACACTCGTACATGAGAAGAAACCTATACACTCATACATAAGATGAGTACTATACACTCATACAGAAGATGAGTACTATACACTCATACATAAGATGAGTACTATACACTCATACAGAAGATGAGTACTATACACTCATACAGAAGATGAGTACTATACACTCATACAGAAGATGAGTACTATACACTCATACAGAAGATGAGTACTATACACTCATACAGAAGTTGAGTACTATACACTCATACATAAGATGAATACTATACACTCATACAGAAGATGAGTACTATACACTCATACAGAAGTTGAGTACTATACACTCATATAGAAGATGAATACTATACTCATACAGAAACTGAATACTATACTCCTACATAAGATGAAAATTATACACTCGTACATAAGATGAGTAATATACACTCATACAGAAGATGATTACTGTACACGCATACAAAAGATGAGTACTATACACTCGTACATGAGAAGAGTCCTATACACTCGTACATGAGAAGAGACCTATACACTCATACATAAGATGAGTACTATACACTCATGCAGAAGATGAGTACTATACACTCATACAGAAGATGAATACTATACTCATACAGACCCAGTTGCGTTCAAGTACCCCAAATAAACGTTGTACGATCTATAGTTTGAAAATGCATTTGCGTTCGTTTCGTTCGTTGTGTTCGTTTTCAGCGTTTAGCGTTTTAAAAAATGACCGATAAAACGCTAAACGCTGAAAAAGAACGCAACGAACAAACGCAAATGTATTTTGCTGTTACAGATAACTTCTAGTATTATACTTTTGAGGTGATATTTAAAATCTTGATTTAACGAAGAGCATTTTTTCACTATTTTAATATAAAGAATTACATTGTGCAAATAGTGTTTTAGTACCGCTGAAGCACGATTACACATTTACTTTAATTTTTACTGATTCAAAATGGCAACTATAATAGCTATTGTGTAGCACAAACTTTAAATTATTTCAAAATACAACTAAAATAATGTTGATAAAAACAGCCGGTATATCGTTATATAGTGTTATGTATGTTACATTTTGGATGAAACTAACATAACCGGAAAGAAAACAGAATAATCATCATGTGCACCACTAAATAATGTCAACGAAAAGGCGCAATCTTCAATATGATCAAATCAACATAAGTCGCCGACTCATGATAAAAATCGCATGACTAGATATCATGCGTAATTTAATCATTAGAGATATTGCGATTGGTAAACGCTGAATGAACGCGAATGCATTTTGTTGCTTTCTGTTGCATTCGTTCCGTGCATTTAAATGAATGCATTTTTTCTTTTATAAACGCTGAATGCATTCCAGAACGTGAATAATTTGCATTTATAAAAATAAAATGCAAACGGAATGAATTTTTGGGGTACTTGAACTCAACTGGGTCTGTACATAAGATGAGTATATACACTTATACACTCATACAGAACTGAATAATATTCACTCAAACAGAAAATGAATAATATACACTCATACAGAACTGAATACTATACACTCACACATAAGATGATGTATTGTACACTCATATATAAGATGAGTATATACACTCATACAGAGTATGAGTACTATAACTCATACTGAAGGTGAGTACTATAATTGATACATAAGATGAGTACTATACACTCATACAAAAGATGAGTACTATACACTCATACAAAAGATGAGTACTATACACTCATACAAAAGATGAGTACTATACACTCATACAAAAGATGAGTACTATACACTCATACACCAGATGAATCCTATACACTCGTACATAAGATGAATAATATATACCCATACAGAAGAAGAGTAAAATATACTCGTACTGAAGATGAGTACTATATAATATATACTCGTACAGAAAATGAGTACTATACACTCATACATAAGATGAATACTATAAACGCATACATAAGATGAATACTATACACTCTTACAGAAGATGAGTAATATATAAACTCATAGAGAAAATGAGTACTATACACATACATAAGATGAATACTATACACTCATACATCAGATGAGTACTATATAAACACATACATAAGATGAATACTGTACACTCATGCATAAGATGAGTACTATACAGTCATACATAAGATGACTACAGAAAATGAATACTATACACTCATACATAAGATGAATACTATACACACATACAGAAGACCCCCAATAATATACAATCATACAGAAGATGAGTACTATACACTCATACAGATGATGCATACTATACACTTATACATAAGATGAATAATATACACACATACTTAAGATCAGTAATATATACACTCGTACTGAAAATGAATACTATACACTCATACATAAGATGAAAACTATACACTCATACAGAAGATGAGTACTATACACTCATACATAAGATTAATAATATACACACTATGAATACTATAAACTCATATAGAAGATGAGTCCTATACACTCGTACATAAGATGAATAATGTACATTTGTACATAAGATGAATAATATACACTCATACATAAGATGAGTATTATATACACTCATATATAAGATGAGTACTATACACACATACATACGATGAATACTATACACTCATACAGAAGATGAGTACTATACACTCATACATAATATGAATAATATACACTCATATAGAATATGAGTTCTATACACTCATACATAAGATGAATAATATACACTCATACAGAAGATGAGTACTATACACTCATACAGAAGATGAGTACTATACACTCATAAATAAGATGAATAAAATACACACTATAAATACTGTACACTCGTACAGAAGATGAATAATATACATAAGATGAATAATATACACTCATACAGAAGATGAGTACTATACACTCATAAATAAGATGAATAAAATACACACTATAAATACTGTACACTCATACATAATGTGAATAATATACACTCATACATAAAATGAATAATATATATACTCATATATATAAGATGAGTATTATTAACACATACATAATATGAATACTATACATGCATGCCTAAGATGAATACTATACACTCATACAGAAACCCCCATAATATACACTCATACAGAAGATGAATACTATACACTCATACAGACTATGCCTTCTATACACTCATACATAAGATGAATAATATACACTCATACATAATATGAGTACTATACACACACATACAGAAGATGAGTACTATACACTCATACATAAGATGACTAATATGCACTTATACAGAAAATGAGTACTATACACTCATACATAAGATGAATGCTATGTACTCATACATAAGATAAATACTATACACTCAACTCATACAGAAAACCTCCAATAATATACACTTCTACAGATGATGAGTAGTACAATACACTAATACAGACGATGCATATTATACACTCATACATAAGATGAATAATATACACTCATACATAAGATGGGTAATATATACACTCATACAGAAGATGAGTACTATACACAAATGTATAAGATGAATACTATACACTCATACAGAATGTGAATAATATACACTCATACGTACTATACCATCATATAGAAGATGAGTACTATACACTCATATATAAAATGAAAAATATACACTCATGCATAAGATGAGTACCTCCACCACCACCACCACCGAGTGACGTTGTTATGATGGATTTAACAAAGAAAGAAAACCTTTGATCTAGTTGATCACGTACACACGCCAGAACTCTGTAATAGTAAATTACTAGAAGTGCCTATATGACAAAAAGCATACAACGGCCGTATATTTACTTCTAATTATTATTATGAATACTTACTTATTCATACCATTGGAATATTGAAAAATAAATTTATTAATTTGCACCTGTGTCAGACAGAGACTAGATGTAGCAATATTAGGGCACAAACAAGTAAAGATCTGTATACTGATGTTAGAAATTTATCCATATGATACAAACAGACATAGATATATTCTATTATCATTCAACAATTGGCTCAGAACAAAAAACACGCCTGTTTCCGTTTACTTGCCCTATTTTTAGCCGCGACTTCCCGTAAATCTACAGACTCTCTTACATCTATGGAATCACACAATAATTCAGTTTGGCCTGACTGTATGATTTTAGTTCCTTTCACAAATTGGAGTATATGGATTGTCGATCCATACATCATGCCAGAGATATGATTCTGGCTTATACATCATGGTGCGGTTTTCAACCCCATGCCTGTTATCAGGCTCCAGTTGTCCCCAGTTGAATACAGTAACGAGATCGTTGGTTCCATACCATCTCCATACGTTGACCTCAGCGTCTTTAGTCATTGCCAACCAATAACCGCTCACTCCTGTTAAGCAAATTAGAATAAATCTGCTGTCTTAAACAGCGTACAAGCAGTCGACTATCTTAAACGATATGCGATCTAGTCTGCCAAAATGAGTCTCTCTCCACCGTAGATTCACCCTTCTTTATATACCCAATACACGTGACCGGTTCCTCATCACACGTAGTCAGGTTCAGGGACAAATATCTCCTGAAACCAGTTATTTGGGTCACCAAACGAGTTTTTGGAGTAAACAAGTTATTTAAACTACTTTCCAGACTGGGTACTTATGAGCCTCCCATTGTTCAGAAACAATGTGACCCCCTCACTCGTGGTTGCTGAGTGCAACGCCTGGCCATCTCATTAATTCCCCCAAACTATAAGTTTAGGTCACTTTGTTACTAAAAATATAATTAATTAGGAATGACCAACCTCGCATGCGTCATTCATGAACTTAAGAGAATGTGGTCATTTCAATGGAGTTCTTTGGACAACCAACAGAATTAAACTATTTCCCAGACAAGATGCTTATACAACCTTCCCATTGTTCAGAGTACAAGGTAACCCTATCACCCCAATTTGCTTAGTGCAATACCTGACGTTTTATAAGTCCGGGTTAGGCTGTTGTTACTTTGGTAGCCAACAATATATTCTGAATGGTAATACATGCTCCACACATGTATTTTATCTACACTCAAGTGATATGAAAACGCAACACGGGAATTTCCGCTATATATTGTATGTACAATATGCTGCTTTTAATCGAATGGTACATGGCTACGTAAGACCTTTCCTTTTGGAAAAAATACTAAAACAACAAATAATACAGCAAATAGTATTCCTTCAATGTTTCATTATTCACAGAGTACGCGTTTGGCTCAATCATGTGAGCAAACTTAGGATGCAACATTTTGCAAACTATTTACGTTAAATACAGTACTGAACTAGCTCAATTTTTCAAAGGCAACTTCAACATTTATGAAGTTCTTGTTACAAAGTGTAGTGTGATTAAAACGTCTACAACATCACAGTTGTGTCCTTTCTCTAGTTAACTGCAACTTTTTTTTTAAAAAACATCTTGGGATTTCTTTGGAATATTATGTGCAATTAAGTGTGCAGTATATACAATATATAGTGGAAATTCCCGTGTTGCGTTTTCATATCTCTTCAGTGTATATGTTGGTCACCGAATTTTAGCCTAGTGCATGTACTGCCCATCATAAGGACAACGTATTAAACGACTTATAAAATAGTATCACTATAATACAACTGTAAGACAAACTAAATCAAAAGAGCAAATTAAATAGCCAATGAACAGGACAATACAGGACAATACAGGACAATACACAATATGTAACAAGTGGTAAGAAAGGGTTACCCATTTGGAACGGTCAGTAGGCAATAAGGCCTACTTGCTAGATTACATCAATTTTTGGTAGACTTAACTCGCTATTATCATGTCTTCAGTGCCCAAATTGAAAAGACAGTCTAAATAAAAGTACATCCCATCAAAAGGAAATGTGTAACAATATAGTCAACATCCGGAACAATTAGTGTGTAACAATATAGTCAACATCCGGAACAATTAGTGTGTAACAATATAGTCAACATCCGGAACAATTAGTGTGTAACAATATAGTCAACATCCGGAACAATTAGTGTGTAACAATATAGTCAACATCCGGAACAATTAGTGTGTAACAATATAGTCAACATCCGGAACAATTAGTGTGTAACAATATAGTCAACATCCGGAACAATTAGTGTGTAACAATATAGTCAACATCCGGAACAATTAGCAAACGATACATTTAAATGTTGTAAAGATATATAAAATAGATAATAAGAAACACATCAGATGTATCGAGCATTGATTGCACTGAACAATCATAGCAGCTGCAGCTTAAAGAGATAATACAAGAAAACACACGGAGGGACGAAAGTGCATGCACCTTCCTTCCTTTTCAGAGTTTCAGAAGGCGCAATCATCGAGTCCCACTAGGTTGTCAAGTCATCGCAAGAGAGAAAATTGATTGTAGAGGGGTCAATACCGATTGTAGAGGGGTCAATACTGATTGTAGAGGGGTCAATTATGACTGATTGTAGAGGGGTCAATCACTAAACATGAAGTGAGTTGCAATGGCGAATTTTCCAAAACAAACGTGAAGAACGAACGTTAATGCAACTACCTCCCTACGAAACCTCTCTAAATCAATATGAGAACTAAGAATCTCCATTTTAAAATGGGTCCGCTACAATTATATGTATCTGCATAAGAACTTTTAGAATAGTGTATACATGCTCTTCAACATGTTCTATTACACAAACAATATTAGTTTTCACATGAATAGGGATGAAGTTATTCGTGATTGCAATGTCCTCAAAAATACACAAAACATGTTTTAAATATAAACAATTTGCGTAGCTACAAACTAAACGTGTCTGTATTCCAGAGCACTTATTTAAACGACAAAAAACGATAAATTAATACAAATACCACAAGAAACGACAAATTAATACAAATACCACAAGAAACGACAAATTAATACCAAATACCACAAGAAACGACAAATTAATACAAATACCACAAGAAACGACAAATTAATACAAATACCACAAGAAACGACAAATTAATACAAATACCACAAAAAACGACAAATTAATACCAAATACCACAAGAAACGACAAATTAATACAAATACCACAAGAAACGACAAATTAATACAAATACCACAAGAAACGACAAATTAATACAAATACCACAAGAAACGACAAATTAATACAAATACCACAAAAAACGACAAATTAATACCAAATACCACAAGAAACGACAAATTAATACAAATACCACAAGAAACGACAAATTAATACCAAATACCACAAAAAACGACAAATTAATACCAAATACCACAAGAAACGACAAATTAATACCAAATACCACAAAAAACGACAAATTAATACCAAATACCACAAGAAACGACAAATTAATACCAAATACCACAAGAAACGACAAATTAATACAAATACCACAAAAAACGACAAATTAATACCAAATACCACAAAAAACGACAAATTAATACCAAATACCACAAAAAACGACAAATTAATACCAAATACCACAAGAAACGACAAATTAATACCAAATACCACAAGAAACGACAAATTAATACAAATACCACAAAAAACGACAAATTAATACCAAATACCACAAAAAACGACAAATTAATACCAAATACCACAAGAAACGACAAATTAATACCAAATACCACAAGAAACGACAAATTAATACAAATACCACAAAAAACGACAAATTAATACCAAATACCACAAAAAACGACAAATTAATACCAAATACCACAAGAAACGACAAATTAATACCAAATACCACAAGAAACGACAAATTAATACAAATACCACAAAAAACGACAAATTAATACCAAATACCACAAGAAACGACAAATTAATACAAATACCACAAAAAACGACAAATT
>JAWPHD010016677.1:0-48565 GCA_037043455.1 Cyrtodaria siliqua
TTCGGTAGCACGGTAGCGCCATTTTAGTACCGCTATTGAATATCGGTCAAACAATCATGTGTTTTTCTCAGTAAATATTCAATACTAGTTGGTGTGCTAAGTTTGTCGGACGCATTTTTGTGTATTATAAGCTAAAAGTAACGGACAATGTCTCTTTCAATACCGAACGTAGACCTGCTCCTACAGCGTTTGACTGAAACGTGACATGCGCAGTGAAGCAGATATACCGCTGAAATCTGACTGGCTAATCGTAAGTTCAATCTGACGTGGACCTCCAATGCAGTAGTTGTCAGATCCTTAGTACCCGTAGCGTATCGCAGCGTGATAAAGGGTCTGATTTTAATGGAATTGAATATAAACAGGTGTTTTTTTTTCATTTTTCAATTGCAGCTGAATTTTTTAACTCTCGAAATTGTAGAAATCGCCAAAATCCTTTTTTTATACATAGTATATATTTGTTTAATTTTGAAATGTGTTCAATGTCTGTTTTATTGAGGAATATCTGCCTAAAAAAATCTGTAATTTTTTACGATGGTATAAACAGATACCGAAGAAGTAACCTTGTTAAATTGTTGTGGTTAGTTATTATATGTTATAACCGAGTTCTATGATATTTATTCTATTTATGTTTCGTTTTATTTAATTCAAACTATTGATAAATAAACAAATAACTGTTTCCTGTTATATTGTTTTAAAGATTGATCAAACTACTGCACTGTCGTTTAAACAATCTAAACATAGCTACGGGGACAAACAATCAAACACTAGTCGCGACAAGCCAGGAACCGTATCATGCGTATGTCTTATTTGCAGATATCGGGCTTGGGCAGATAGGCCAAATATACTAGCGATTAAGCCGCATTATTTCAAATCTTGCAACATCTAATCTGCACATATTCTGAAAATTATATATACACAAGAAATAAATAAGTTTCAGGCAAACATGTGTATGCAAGGAACGCCAACTCTGGGTAGATGATTGTTATTTAGTAGTTAGCAAAGATATATGTTGAGTGAAAGGAAGATAACTCTGCGTGGAGATTGGTACCATTGCCTGATATACATTACAAAACATGTGATAATACAAATATATTTTTTATTTATGCAAAATTGTATCCCGAGTGAATAAATCAAAATAGTCGTATATTTCCTTTACTAGTCTCCGGACCATACCGAAGTAAATAGAAAATGTGGGATAAGGCTTTGCGTTTAGAGCTACATGCCTCTTAATTCTCTTTGTTTTTTAAATAATGTTAATTGCTGAAATGCTTTCGAAAGTATCAGTGCATGACTTATAGGATTAGAATACCAATGTTGCTTTTAAATGAACAAACGAAGATTTGTGGATAGTGGAGTTGGTCAGTCACCTCCAGGTATACACACCCTACTCCACTGTATACTTACCTCCCTGTACTTACTCCCTGGTCACTCATGTTGTCAATCATGTAAAGTCCTTTTAATCAATCGTACATTAGTCGGCCCAATCCCGGCATTCTTCGTGATCTATGGCCTCGCTTTGTATTTCGACAGGTTACAAAAGGACGTCACGTTTGTTAGCCGGAAGTCAATGGGACAGAAACTAGTAAACTGTTGGTATATAAACACATGTATTGTATGTATGATGGGCGTTGCATGTGTTGTTGTTACAACACATATGGATGATTATTTCCAGCACGTTCATGTAAATATACTATAGATCTAACAATCGGTTGTGCAACCACTGATGATTATATTGATATTGAATACGTATGTCCCTCTTGGCGGGAATGTAGTGAGCCGCCACTGTTTTAGTATGACGTAACCAATATGGATTCCGTCTATATACAATCGAGATGTGATTCATGAATTAATCTGAGATGTTGCGAATAATTTACGACGTCTATTTGTTTAATTCGATAAAAATACTGTTCGGTCAGTAATATATACAACCGGGTTGCAATGCGTACAATAACGTACCTCATTTTGGCTTATCATTGTAGTAGTATTCAAGGTAAATAATGTTGACATTTTCAGGGGTGAGGTACGACCTATAGGCAAGAGGATGAGGTTGGGTATTGCCTGTTTTGTAGTAGACAGCTTTTCTACGAAGCTCAGTTCTGCGATCGTGCATGCGAGACTCGCAAACGCACACTCAGCTGGAAATCTGCTCATTATAGGGTAATACTAACCTATTCATAATACCTCGCACGTATGCGCAAGCAAATATAAACTTGTGATTTAGTAACCTATCGTAGTTTTTTTAATCGCCAATGCTTTTGTGTATTAAAATACCTCTGACGTCCAACATGACGTTCCGACAACAGATATAATTGATAAAACAGGAAGACTTTAAAGCTGTATATTTATGTTGACAGATTGGTATACAATGTCCTTTGGGATCATTCAGCCCATTCTTTGTAGCTTTAAAGTAGAATACCGTTTAAATTGGGTGTCAGTGGGCGTAGTGGGCGTGGAGAGGCGTTGCAACCGTATATTACTTCTCATGGAACATACTCAATATAACCTATTCTATTTCTGCTACGTTTCCTCTCTTTGTTTGTATTTGTTGCTTCAGGTGACCCCTTTCAGTATTTATTTACATATGGCTCTGTAAACGTACATTCTAAGGTATGTGATCTCAGGGATGCAAGATTTACTAACCAACCTATAACTTGCTAAATAATATTAAAACACCCGTAAAATGTGTAGTGGCAAAGTACTTAGGTATGTGCCTAATAATCCCTAATAGAATACAATTGAATATTTACACATGTGTGTCGTCTTACAGCTAGAGTATAAGGCCCGCAAATATTATTTGAATACAAGAATTTATGTCCTTTTATATTTCCAAGAGTTACCCAAGGCTCGGAGGAAACCCATGTTGGGAGATAAAAAAAAATCCAATTTATCTAAAACTGAGTCTAAAATATCATAGAAACACATTTACTTTATACACATAAAAGACTGAGACAATTTGATTGAACTTATAACAACATCTTTTCTACTTGCTATGACTTTCATTTGTATTAGATAAATTGCTCAAGTGATCAGATATTGTATTCTCTAAATCGTAGTAGGACAGTCTCGTTTAATTTCTTACTTTCCGTCTTCCCTGTTGTAAATGTTTTTAAGTCTGTGAAGTCTGTGTTCCTTACTTTTTTTGTTAATTTTTATTCTAATGTTGATTTTCCATTCATTGTCAGCATGGGGCACGGAGAAGCGAGCAACAAACGGCGTCCCTAACTTCTGGTAAGCAGTGCGACAAAGAGCACCGAGAGACATACAAACTACGCTCAACTATATACCATCAGGGGAATTATATGGAAAATAAGGTTAAACGTTCTTACCCTTAGCCTGCTAAGGGTGACTACAATAATTTCATTGCGTCCATTTCTCCAAAGACACCTTTGTACATAAACGGTATGGTCTAAATTTGAAAGAAGGACAGACCATTATATATTCATAGCGGGCTAGAGGTTACGAAATGAGAAGAAGTGTCCTATAGAATCCGCAGCACACAACGCATGGCACCGTACTGTCCCCAGCATTGTGCCACAAGCTAAATCGAATGAGTAAATTAAATATTCACTGCACCAGGACAATACACAACACAAAGAGAGTGGATTATCTTGGAACGGTCAGTATGCAATTACGGCCTACTGGTTATCTTAAATCAATATATATGTACACAACCTCGCTAGTATCCTGTCTTCATCAGCATCAAACATGACATGCTGGAGTACATGTTTTATATTTACCGGTAATTTAAATACATTTACAACAATACATATTGAATAGGATATTGTTTCTTATCCATCTCTCATTCATTGTATACAGTTACAATGGGTCCGCTAGTCGTACAAAGGCTACAGGTGCAGATATCGTATATCGTACCTTGTGGCCGATATTGAAGGATATATCGTACCTTGTGGCCGGATATTGAATGAAATAATCGTACCTTGTGGCAGATATTGAAAGGGATATCTCGTACCTTGTGGCCGATATGAAAGGATAATACATGTAGCATCAAATTATCTAAAGCATGTCAAAAATAATGAATTGAATTGAATTGGGTTTTACCAGAGCACCAACCACATGAAAGGTTATATGGCGCCTTACAGGAACGAACATCACAGTCTCATCTCCATTTACATCAGATAAAATATGGAGAATGGGCCTAGAACCTTCTAACCTGCAGAAACTGCAGAGTTGCTGCAAATTCTATAGGTAGAACTAGGGTGGGGTTAAGTAGTTTAATATACTATTGTGATTAAAGCATTTTTACCATTGTTTGTTCAGGCAATAATGTCAATGCAATAATGAATCATACGCCTTTTTTCTTCAGAATAAACACCAAAAGACGGAAGGTGGCGGGAAATCGAACAGGATGTCCGGTTGTGACTTGGTGTTGAACAATGCATATATAATATATATTCTTCAAATGTGACAAAATTCTTGTTAATAAACCAAAACGTTCATAGTATAGTCCGTGCATAATAGAAAGGTAGCCTTTGTACCAAGTTGTTGAACAAGTTGTTTTCTTGTAACCAGCAAACGTACTTGTGTACGATCACACGAAAATGTCAGGCTTTGACTAAGTAGAGACGACCATTATTCAAAACAATTGTTTCTTAAAACTAAAAAACTGAAGGTAGAACTATGTTAACAATCATTATTATAAAATGAGCAGAAAAGTTTCTCTTAGGCTCTAGTCCTAACCTTGTTTGGTTTACAAACCTAATCACATCTATAACGATGCAGTTACAGTATACAAGCTAATGTAAGCATAATGTATGAGTCTGCTACTTTTCTCTCGTATTTGTGTTTGTTGCGTTCAATGGTACTCTTCAGTCCTTAGTGACAATTGACATTTTCTCTAGCGGTATGTTTACTGCTATAGCGGCTAACTACGAATCAGTTGCAGTTTTACTTACTGGTCCTTTGGATCATCAAACCCAGTCTTTGTGACCTTCTTAAAGGAGAACGGCCACCTTACAGTCTTTGTAACCTTCCTAAAGATGAATGACGTTTTTGTAGTATTATCAATTAACACATTTAACTCTTAAACATCATATGAGCATTTTTTGATAGCTCCTCGGAGACAAACATATATTTAATACCGCTACTAAGTTGTATGTAAATAAAAAGTATTATTTGCATGACGTAGATACTACTTTACCACTGGCGTGACTGCACGGGGAAAATAAGGGAAAATCTGAATTGTAAAGCTGCACAACTATTGCCAGATAATTGATAAATACATTTACTGTGGATTAATTTTACCTGTTCAAAGTTTTCTACGTCATCAAATAACATCATATTCTCGCATCAATATCATATATTGCAATGTGTGAATTGTAAATATCTAGTGTTGTGTATTGATTTCGATTTAAACATTAACATGTTCATGAAAGCAAAACATGCCTGAGAACTTTAAGCGGGTGCTTGAGGTATGAGAGGTGTTGCATCTTGTATTACCTCTCATGAACAGACTCCATGGACTCAATACAACCGAAAATGCTGCTTTTCCTCTTGGTTGTGTTTGTTGCGTCCAAAGAGTACGGAAGACCCTGGAGGTAGTAAGTTTCAAATGTCCCTTCAGGCCTTCCGTAAAAGAGAATTATTTTAGTACTTATTAGTTAAAATATTAACAGCATAAAGGCTGTAGCGAGCAGTGAAAGAAAGCCAGTAGCGTAAGTTCCTCAAAGCATCAAGAGTACTAGGTATTTTCAACCTTTTTAAGACATGACTTTATTGTACTAGTAGTTTTCCCTTGTGAGATATGCATTCACCATTAATAAATACGTCTAGATAAAAAAATCACCTTGTTGTGTGCACACAAAGCGTCTTCTGACAAAGCACGCATATATTTAGACCAACACCTATATTGAAAATCAGTTTTAAAAGTAAAGGTGATCAATCACAATATACGTTGGCTGGTAATAGGTGTAACTCCTTGGAACGGTCAGTGGCACGGACTGCTGAAATATCAGATGGGCATCTGGGTCGCCCTAATAAAACAGGACAGTGTGTGTGTGTGTGTGTGTGTGGTGGTCCTTGTATTAAAAACAACGCATAACATATGTTAGTTTATTCGGCGAAAGACCGGATTTAGGGAAAAGTATATATTGTAAAACTACATAGTGAGAAATTTACATTTAAGATGCTATACTCAGTATACTGTAGCGAAATGTGGAGAGAAATCTCAAATTGGACACTGACAATCCGGTATTAATAATTAGCAATAAAGGATATCGGTCCATGCAACAAACAATTTATGGCTTACGTAAGAGCAAGAATGATCAATACTATATTACACCAATACAATGCTTTTTTTGTGTCTTACATGTTTATCAAACGGATCCACTTTAAACGTAATACACATTAACTTAATACACCTGTTGTTTAATATCAGATATCCGCTCAAGGCTGATTATATTTATAATATTTTCGGGGGAGCATATAGTCGTCACTTTGTCCGTCCTTCCGTCTGTCCCACTTTTGTCCGAAGCATAACTTCAAAACTATTGAAGGGACTACAATGAAACTTCACACAATGATATAGGGCCGTGAGAGGAAATGCAGAGTGCAAAAACCGTTACTCTGCATTCCAATAAGAGTTATTGCCCTTTGTAATTTTTATACTTAGAATTCTTGTCCGGAGCATAACTCAAACATTACTGATGGGACTACATTTTTCATTCCAGTTAGAGATATTGCCCTTTGTAATTTTATGCTTGGAATTCTTGTTCGTAGCATAACTTCAAAACAACTTATGGGCCTGCAATGGAACCTTACACCATGATACAGGACATCGAGATAGTGCAGAATGCAAGAACCGTAACTCTTTCTTTATTCGAATTAGAGTTATTGCCCTTTGTAATTTTAGACTTGTAATTCTTGTCTGGAGCATAAGTCAAAAACTACTAATTGAACTCCAAATTGAATACTGCTGGGTGATACAAGGCAATATGATAAGCTGACGATACATTTCGGGGAGCATCCATCAGTTCTACAGATTTTTTTTTATTTATTAATATAAATATATGTTATTACATTGACGACCGTTCTGTCAATATGTAGCAGCTGTATTGTTTATACGATTGTTTTCAAATTATTAAAACAAGTATCTCCTTATGGGAGGAGGGTAGAAACGTTTGAGAATACTAGTATACGCATGCTTTGGCAGTCACTTATACGGAAAATATACTATTAACTTTCCTTCGCTGTGACTAACATGTGTTAACTTAAAGTAGATATAAAAGAAGAGCATGAGTTGTAGTCTAGGACCACAGTCAACCAAAAACAAGCATCGAAACGCTACCGAGGAACCATTTTCCGTCAGCCACAATTTGTACGTCTACTGTATCATGGTGCTCGGTACATTTAACAAGGACGGCCTAAGTAAATTTGCGGCTGCTTTTCATCCGAATCGGCATGCATGATTCTCATTGGATGAAGTTGACTGTTAAATTATATAAGTATGTAGCCAATATATTAAAAACAAGTTTTTCAGAACATGTACATTTACTTTTGTTCATGCACAATTAGCGGGTGTTTTTAGTAAATAAGTTAAAAATATTATTTAAAAAGTGTATTATTTTGTTCATTATTCTGCAATTTCAAAGAAATAAAAAGGACTAGTATTGACTAGTATGAAATAGTATTGACCTTATTTCACAACTTCATAAAAAGTGTTCGCTTTTTATGCTCCGCCACGAAAGTGGTGCGGGCATTTAGTTTTTACATTCAAGTTTTTTTATTAAATCAACCTCTCAGATACCAAAAGCCGTACAGTTTTCAAATTTCATACACACTAACATCTATATGGCAGCAATATTTTTCTAACCGAATCAGGTCAATATAAATGACCTTGACCTCTACTTTTTGCACAAAGTTTTTCATTCAAGTTTTTTACATCAAAGTTGTTTGTGAAGTCCATTTCTCCAACACCAGATGACTTGGAGCTTTCAAACTTTACACATGTTGATAACTACACGACAGCGATATTTTCCAATGAAAAGTGGGTCAATATGAATTACCTTGACCTACCTTTGGCACTTTGTTAATTTACATTTAAGTTTTACAATCAAGTTATTTATAAACAACAGTTTCTCAGCAAAAGTCATACAGTTTCCAAACATCATACACACATCTGTACGACACCAATATATTCCTATCCAAGTCAGGCCAGTATAAATGACCTTGACCTACTGTTTACACTGTTAATTTACATTAAAGTTTTTATTATTATATCCATTACTCCGATACCAGAAGCTTCATACACACTTACGTCCATATGACAGCAATATGTTTCTACTCAAATCAGGTCAATATAAATGACCTTGACCTACTTTTTATACTGTTAATTTAGATTAAAAGTTTACATTAACGTTTTTAGATCACCTGAGCCGAAGGCCAAGGTGATCTATTGGGATCACTCTTCGTCCGTCGTAGTTAATTTTTGCTTCAAACGACTTCTCCTCAGAAACCACTTGGCCAATTTTTACATAGATTTATACAGTAAAAAAAAATAAAAAAACAAAAAAATTCTCTGAAACTACAAGAGCCAGAGGTTTACTATTTTACATTATCAGCTTATGGTGTTCAAATGGTGACCCTGGGGTCACATTTGGCCCTGCCCCAGGGGTCACATGTTTTACATCGACTTGTATAGGGAAAAACTTAAAAATCTTCTCTGAAACCACAAGGCACACAGCTCTCATATATTACATGTAGCCCTGGGGTCACATTTGGACCTGCCCCAGGGGTTACACCCTAGCACCTTCATTTTGTATTTGATCTTCACCAAACTTTGTCAGAGTATTTATACCAGTGTTGTTAACACAACAGAGGCCTCATTTCTTGAACAATGTTAACCAAACTTGCACAAATTGTACATGACCATAAGATTTCGAAGAAGTTCGATAATTGGCCAGTACACAGGTGATCGATTTAGGGCCATCTTGGCCCTCTTGTTTATTAAGTCAATTACTCACATACCAAAAGAATTACATTATTCAATCTTCATACACACTTACATCTATATATCAGGTCTATAAAACTTGCCTTTTAATATTACACTTAACATTTTGTTACTCCATTTTGTAAGCAACCGATAACCCTTTAGCGGGGCATTCGGATCCCGTGGACACATTTTCAAGATGTATACTTCTTTAACGATGTTGATATATCTCCTGTGTGTATATCGATAGGGTATTATCGATGTGTGTGACCGATATTGATAGGGTAATAACTAATGTGTGTAACCGATATTGATAGCGTAATATCTGGTGTGTGTACCCTTTGGCCGGTGTTGATAGGGCCATATTTGGTGTATGTACACTGTGGCCAATATTGATAGGGTAATATCTGATGTGAGTAACCGATATTGATAGGGTAATATCTGATGTGTGTAACCGATATCGATAGGGTAATATCTGGTGCGTGTACCCTGTGACCGATATTGTTAGGGCAATATCTGGTGTACCTTGTGGTCGATTTTGATGGGGGTAATATCTGGTGTGTGTAACTTGTGGTCGATATTGATAGGGTAATATCTGGTGTGTACCGTGTGGCCGATATTGACAGGGTAATATATGGTGTGTACCGTGTGGCCGATATTGATAGGGTAATATATGGTGTGTGTGTGTGTGTGTATGTGTGTGTGTGTGCGTGCGTGCGCGCGTGCAATACGTGTTCCTTGTGGCCGATATCGATAGTGTAACATATTATGTGTGTAACCGATATTGATAGGGTAATATCTGGTATGTGTACCCTGTGGCCGATATTGATAGAGCAATGTCTGGTGTACCTTGTGGTCGATATTGATAGGGCAATATCTGGTGTGTGCTTGGCCGATATTGATAGGGTAATATCTGGTGTGTGTAGCTTTAGGCCGATATTGATAGGGTAATATCTGGTGTGTGTAGCTTGTGGTCGATATTGATAGGGTAATATCTGGTGTGTGTAGCTTGTGGTCGATATTGATAGGGTAATATCTGGTGGCTTGTGGTCGATATTGATAGGGTAATATCTGGTGTGTGTAGATTGTGGCCTATATTGATAGGGTAATATCTGGTGTGTGTAACTTGTGGTCGATATTGATAGGGTAATATCTGGTGTGTGTAGCTTGTGGTCGATATTGATAGGGTAATATCTGGTGTGTACCGTGTGGCCGATATTGATAGGGTAATATATGGTGTGTGTGTGTGTGTGTGTGTGTGCGTGCGTGCGCGCGTGGAATGCGTGTTCCTTGTGGCCGATATCGATAGTGTAACATCTGATGTGTGTAACCGATATTGATAGGGTGATATCTGGTATGTGTACCCTGTGGCCGATATTGATAGAGCAATATCTGGTGTACCTTGTGGTCGATATTGATAGGGCAATATCTGGTGTGTGCTTGGCCGATATTGATAGGGTAATATCTGGTGTGTGTAACTTGTGGCCGATATTGATGGGGTAACATCTGGTTATGTACCTTGAGGCTGATATTGATTGGGTAATATCTGGTTTAAGTACCTTGTGGCCGATATTGATAGGGTACTATCTGGTGTGTGTACCTTGTGGCCGACATTGATGGGGTAACATCTGGTGTATGTACCTTGAGGCCAATATTGATGGGGTAATATCTGGTGTGTGTAACTTGTGGCCGACATTGATGGGGTAACATCTGGTGTATGTACCTTGAGGCCGATATTAATAGTGTAATATCTGGTGTGTGTACCCTGTGATCGATATTGATGACTAGGGACGTCCTAGAGAGAGGCAAGAATTCATAAACACAAGTAAATGATGGAGTTTAAGCGCGACCGGATAATTGATAAATTAGAACATTTAATCAACGCATTTATTTACTATAATAAATCTAAAGCATATGTTGAGGATTTTCATTTGTATTTAGATGCAAACTAGTTAGCCTTTTAATAAACTGCATCCATATACTTCTGAATCTCGCACTCGGTTTTAACCAGTTGAAAGCTTGAAACATATGAGAGTTTAACATAAATTAACAGAGTTAGTGACAGAGGAAACATACCGAATAAATAATTATGCTGAAGTACAGCTGCGTAGCTACCTATTAATTTGCACATGCATATAACAATGAAAATTTGTTGAATTTTGAAGTGTGATTTTGCTTAAATTTATATCTAAATATACGCCAAAACGCACCAGAGACGTTCTACGTTTTCAAAACTTTCCGGGGAAGCATACCCGGATCCCACTACAAATAGTCGGGTATGCACATAAAAAATGTCTAGCTACGCCCCTGGAAGTATACGGGTCCAACACAACTATAAAGTGTAAACAAATTATGTAAATATTTATGGAACGGGTATTATTTATTTCAACACATAAACGAACTGCGTTGAATATTTGCCAAATGTCTTTGTTGTTGCTACTTGAAATCGGTGACGCGGAAATTAATACATATTTATCTAGTCGCTGTGTAGTTAAGTTTTATTAGCCTGATAAGAGTTTTATTTTGAGGACATTCAACATGGCAGACAATGATCAGGTAATGTTTCCATTTTTGTAGTTTATTCAACATGGTATTACTTACATATATATATTGGTTAATATTCTCGAGACATTCGTTAAGTATCGTATAAGTATCGTATATACAGTTTAATGTAGACACTAATGTAAAGTATAAATCGCCATTTTGTTATTTGTATTAATTTAACAAGGAAGTTTAGAAAAAGTAACCCCTACATTTCTAACGCGTTTAATACTCCCGATTTCCCCTATATATTCAAAAGAAAAGTAATGATAATTCAACAGCGTTAGACATACAGACAAGTAACACTATTTAATCAAACAGTAACGCGAACAGTAACTCAGTAACGCGTTACTTGTTAATCATTGTTTGCATTCCAGGAATAACGCGCAATAACGCGTTAGATCTATAACGCGTTACAGAAGCAGGAAGTAACGCGTTACTTGTCAGATCCGTAAACCAATGAAAATCAAGTTTACAAACACTGAAACAATGGCTTAGTGTAGCCTTCGCTGGCATGGGGTAAAAGCTGGAGTGGAGTCTTGGTGTGAGCTTTGGGGTCAATTTTTGGAGTCAAACTTGTTCCAAACAATTGACTACAAAGCTCACTACCAGACTCCACTCCAACTTTAACAACTACGACTCATCATTATGTGACAAGAAATATGAATGAATGCTTTAAATCTTCTTGTAAGTTAACTATACTTCTCAGACTCTGGTTCCATAACCATTATCATCTCATAAAGTTGGTGAATGCTTATCAGTGAGCAGTAATAAAATATAGCTGGGCAATGCTGACCACTGACTCACTCCAAGACCCAGTGTCATTAATGTGTTTATTTCGACTTATTTAGCATCAGTGATAGAATGACAAGTAGCTAGTCTGGTTTGCCATAATCACTGTTCAAACAAGGTAACTGACAACACGGAAAGTATATTTGTAAAATAAGTATATGTTGTACAGAAATTGCAAAGATCTCTAAAACCAAAAAGGAATTGAATTATATATATATATATATATATATATATATATATATATATAAATACTCCAAAAAAAAAATCACTACAAAGCTCACTCCAAGACTCCACTCCAGCTTTTAGCCCATGCCGTTAATAGCATAGCTGTCACATTTTACTTCAAATAGGACAGTTTCATTGTATATCGGTAAAGAATGCATTTAGCTTTTTTTATGTCCGGGTTCTTGAATATATGATCTAAAGATCGGATGAAAAATGAAGGCCCTATCGTCTTAACGAGGCAAAATATAGCATTTTTAACTAAACCAAGGGCCATAACTCCGCTGTTACTGATCCAACCAGGCTGGTTTTTGAACTGGTCCGAGCTTTCATTTATATTAACAATCTGGTAAAGTTTGGTAAAGATCGGATGAAAAAAGAAGGTCCTATCGTCTTAACGAGGCAACATATAGCATTTTTAACTTAGTCAAGGGTCATAACTCTGCTGCTACTGGTTCGATCTGGCTGGTTTTCGAACTTGTCCGAGCTTTTATTGATATTAACAATCTTTTAAAGTTTGGTAAATATCGGATGAAAAATGAAGGCCCTATCGTCTTAACGAGGTAAAAGTTAACGGACAGACGACAGCAACACACCATCCCATAAGCTTTTAGCTGTTATTCAAGGCCAGAGAACAGTCTACATCATCAAAAATGAATTTGCATAAAATAATTTGCATATACATTGTAAACAAGTCACATGATAAACATGTTTACATCTATTCTAATTTTAGCTGTTATTCAAGGCCAAATCAATAACAACTTGCAATGATGCATGTACACATTCCGACTTGCATTTTCTGAAATCAGTTCGCAATATGCGAGTACTCAAGTGATAACTTCACATTATTATGTGTGAGGGAAGTTGGGCAGCATACAGAGGTATTTTCATAGCACACAAAATATAGCCTTTGTAACTAAATCAAGGGCCATAACTCCGCTGTTACTAGTCCGATCTGACTGGTTTTCGAACTTATTCAAGCTTTCATTGATATTAACAATCTCATAAAGTTTAGTAAAGATCGGATGAAAAATGAAGGCCCTATCGTCTTAACGAGGCAAAATATATCATTTTTCAATAATTCAAGGGCACATAACTCTGGTGTTCCTAGTCCGATATAGCTGGTTTTCGAACTTGTGCGAGCTTTCATTAAAATTAACAATCTCATGAGCTTTGGTATAGATCGGATGAAAAATGAAGGCCCTATCGTCTAACGAGGCAAAATATATCATTTTTCAATAATTCAAGGGCACATAACTCTGGTGTTGCTGGTCCGATATAGAGCGTCTTCGGGTATATCCGAACACCTAAGGTATTTTCGATATGTTACCTTCCGTATCGAATTTATTTTAAAGGCACATATTCCAATAAATACATTATTTATCGCTTGTTCAAATAAGATTATCATTACTTTGTTATATACAGCATTTCTTATAAAAAGACGTATTTTCCCCGTACATCGACGTCGGCAACTTCCGAACACGTCGGGTGCGCCGAACATCATGTTTCGGGTAATTTCGAACAGTGTCGGGTAATTCCGAACAGAACGGTATTTTTAAAAAAATCGTCACATTTAAAACATTTTACTAGTTTACAACACACAATAATCATTAGTTATGAATTAAAGGAACTTTTTAATACTTAATTAACAAAATTCAACTAATGTTTTAAAGTCCATACAACACATTGTCTCAACACAACTATTTTCAGTCAGTTTATGCAGAATCACTCAGAGATAAAACTCTCCGTCGTCCTCAGAGTCGCAGTTTGGACATATAAACGACATCATGTCTGGTGCACATTTATCATGAGCCCAACCACGGCACACAATACACTGAACCCATTCTTCCTCTGGCACGCTGTTTGAGAAGGGAGCCATGCAGTATAAGCAGTACGCTTCATCGCCGTCCGATGACTCATCCGAGATTACATCCATTTTCCAACTTTTTTTAGCAACAGACCCACGCTTTCCTTTATTTTTCGTTTTAAGCTCTTGTACATCACTTCTGTTCTTTAGTTTCTGTTCATTGCGCAGCTGTTGTTGGATCCTTTTGTCTTCTTTTAGCTTTTCCTTTTCTTATTGTCTCTTCATCATTTCTTCGTTTTTTCTCATTTTGTTTTCTTCGAGTTGTGTTTTCCTTTTTTCACGCTCAAGCTGCCTTTTCAGCTTCTCTTCAAGAACTCTTTCTTTTTCTTTTTGCTTTTCCTGTTGCATTTTACGGAATGCATTTCCTGTAATTGCTTTTGGATGATTAATTGGATTTGATTTTCTTTAGTATTCAACTGAAGGAACTTTCAGGTATGTACTGAATGGAGATAGTATTGGCTGATCATTTGGGATTGACGATGTTTCGCCAGTTACATCGACTGCTGGTCCATGTCTTGCTATGTTGGTCGCCACTTCCTTGGTATGTCCATTTGATGTTGTTGCTACACCCGCTCCTATCACCGGGTTGGTGTCTGTTATGGCAGTAACTGGTACTGTGTCACCATTTTGAGCAAATCCGGTCTCCGTCGACGCTGCTTCGGTTATAATGGGCGGCACTGTAGAGGTAGACTTGTCCAATTTGATGTTCGCAACCGATACTATAGCAGCGCCACGTTCGTTAATTGATGCTGACTTTACTGCAACAAATACACTGGATGGTTCTAATTTACTTGTACTGAGGACAACGTTTTCGTCAAGAGGAAAGAGTCCAGAACTTTTGAACGATATGATTGCGTTTTCAACAGTTGTCGATTTCTGCCAAGGACCCTTGAATATTTTAGCAAAATTTTTCTTTGACACAATTTCAGGAATATTTGCTATCTAAAAATCTCTAACAGCTTGTGACCAATTGTCCTTAAGTGGACTGAATATTCTAATATCCATTGGTTGCATGATATGAAAGGCGAGTGCAGGCAGGCAGTATATATGAACACTGTTCTCCGTGCAAATATCTGAAGCCTCAAGCGTTATATGAGTGGTGTGCCCGTCCATAAATAGCAATATCGGACGTGTAACATTCCTTGAATTAAGATCTGGAATCAGAACCGACGTGAGCCAAGTGGAAAATAACTCCGCATCTATCCATTCATTATCTGACCTCCCTATTGCGTCTTCCTCGAATCCGTCTAAGATGTTTGGACTAAATCGTTGTCCTGGGTAGACAATCATTGGAGTTATGAAGTGGCCTATCGCACTCATGCACGCTAACACGGTGATTTGTGATTTGTTTCTTGATGTAACGTTGTACACAACCTTTGACCCTCTCATAGCCAACACCTTGCCAATTTTAGGACACATCAGAAACCCCGACTCATCAGTATTATAGATCCGTGATGGGTCGTTTATAAGCATGGGCTCCTTAACTTCATTTTCAAGAAAGTCACAAAGATCGGAATACCATTTCCGGATTTGGTTTGGGGTTACAACCGATCGTTCTTTCCCAAGCTGACTCGGTGAGCGAGGAGATATTTCGGCATGCCTTTTGATGAACCCGTAATACCAGTCCTTCCCTGGCTTATTATCCGTAAATGGGGTTTTCCTTCCGACAGCGTCAATAATCTTTTTGACGGTGGCTAGAAGTTCCTGTCTGGTTCGTCCATACCCAATGCGCGCCATAGAAACCACACAATCAGCAAGCCTGCGCTCTTCCTTATCTGTCAGTACTGTCCCGGCGTCTTTTCTATTGCTCGCATACTTCCCCTTAACGGTATCATGGAGGGTTGTTTTCGGTATATTGTACACGTTAGATGCTGCACACAAAGTAAGAGCTCCGCTCTGCACTAAAGACGAGGCCTCATCTAAGACATCAGACGAATAACGCCTTTTGGAACCAACTTGACGACTCATCTAAAATTGAGAGTAGTACCAAATGCAATGCAGTCATCATTTTGTTAAGTTAATTAAGAGCTAAATAACATCACAATTTCGTGATATTAAATTGATATTAACCTTAATAGATGTAGTTACCGAATTTGGCAACAGTATGATCTTTTTCGTATGATGCTGACCATTAATACGTAATTAGATTTTCACGCGCAAAACTGAAACGTCACAGTTAGCTAGTGATGTCATTACAATAGATAGAATACAGAAAATAGTTTACACCAAATTACAGGTAGGCCCTATGAAAATACAGTTTATTTATCTTATCAAAATCGATAATAAAACACGGAGTTCTATATGTTTACTTCAATTACTATGTCAAACATATTCATTATCGATTGAGCCTCATCTACAAGCAATTTAAAACATAGATCTAAAATAAAATATTGTTTGTGAGTTCGGATTTAGACGACAAACTTTTCGTGGAGGGTAAATCCGAACGTGACCTATACAAACAACACATGTCGGCCATGATGAATTTTATGTGATCAATATTGTGCACAAAGGTCAGTGTTCAGAACATATAGCAGTCCTTTTATATTTACGCATCATGCGTAAAATGTAAACCTTAGCAGCGTATGCATTCAAAATTATCTGTATAAGTAATTAATGCCACATTTTGTTGGCATATACTTACATTATATCATATGCGGCGAATACTTTTCTGGTTTTGTCCTTTTCTTGTTCGACCGGAAGAGGATTCTTCAATTTAAATTTTTCGCGCATCTAAAACTTCAAAACTGCTGTTAAAATACGCCAATTCTTATTGGTCAATTATTGTTCGGATAAACCCGACGTTCGGATATACCCGAAGACGCTCTAACTGGTTTTCGAACTTGTCCGAGCTTTCATTGATATTAACAATCTGTTAAAGTTTTGTAAAGGTCGGATGATTATTTATTACATATTTGTTGTTTTGGGCAATTCTTATACATATTAGCTGTGTTGCCCTTATATATATATAATTTTGGTTTGGGAGTTTTTGTAGCATTATGCATCTTTTTCATACTTCACCCATATTGGGGCAATGGTTCAGACAGAAAGCATTTGTCCCGATATCTAATATCAAAATTACTTGTGTTAAATCGTTTTAAAGTGTTTTCATATACATCTACTTTAAACAGATTTATGATACGAAGCTATATTGGATGAAAACCTTTTTCGCAATCAAAACTCATACTCATGGTAATAAAATAATAAATTAGCGAGTGATTTTTTATTGTGCACGTAGGCAAATAAACTCCTTCCGAATGAAGTTTCACTGAAATTTCATAAATTGTGCAATAAACGGACACATAATTTACCGTTGTTTGTTTTCAGACATAAAACTTCCTTAATCGTGTAAGTGGTCTCCTAACCAAGCGAAAGTTGGTCCTAGGTATTACCATGTATTCAAACCAACTTGATAAATGTGCAGTGCTTTTCTTTGCTTTAAAGTATAATTTGTCAATATGCCATATATGATATAAAAAAAAGGCCCGATGACGTCATCGTTCCAAGATGGCCACCTCCATGTATGTTCTTTGTAAATTTTCAATAGGTCATATCTCCTTTATTTTTCACGGCATTTTGATAATTCTTTCAGCTTTTTTCAAGTTTTTCAGAGCCCTTTTAAATAAACCTTGTTTAAAAATAGTGCATCAACCCCTTTAATCTTTATTATGCAAGATCAACGTAATATGACCGGACAAAATATAGCACTGTAAATAAAATAACAAAATCCTGTCAGATTAAATGTGTATCCAAGTAATAAGCTTTATAAATTCTTTCCGATAAAACAACTTATTCATAATTTTGCTAAAGCATCATCTAAGTAGACTGACTTTCTTGGTAGGTGATAGACGAGGTCTTTATCCTATATGTTTTTAACCAATTTTACTGTAAAACTTAAAAGTATTTATGTGTGATTCTTTTAAAATCCTGCATATACATGTATATGAATATTAATATGACATATGTATCAGTTTCAAAATTTAATCTTAAAAATTGGTATCTTTATACTCTGAGAAAGATTTTTACTTCACTATTCATAATTTTGATAGAGCATCATCAAAAAAACTGACCAATCAGACATAACCAATACATTCTGTTTTGTGATAAACTCGGTCTTCATCCTTGATGTTCAACCAAGTTTACTGTTAAAATTAAGGTATCTACAGTGTGATTTTTTTAAAACCCTGCACATTCATGCAAATTGATTCAATAAGTGTATCTTTTAAAATCAAAATCTTGAAAATATCGTCTTTTTACTCTGTCAAAGATTATTATTTTACTTTAGAACCTAAGGATGAAAACCGAGTAACACAAATCAAGTCTCAACATCTCTCCAATACAAAATTATGAATTGAACCTAAGGATAAAAACAGAGTAACACAAATTGTATGGCCTACTGAAAATAAGGTGAAATCTCAACATTTGGGTAATGGAAAATTATGAATAAGATACAACAGTATGTAATATGTTGTATACACATCGTAAATTTTCTTTTTTGTCAATCGATTTTGAAAAGTGTTTTTTGAAATTTTCGCTTCGCGCGCTCAAATTCAGCATTTCCAAAAAATCTCAGGCTTTTTCTTAATTGTATTATGGTAGCCCTGCATCATGGATGGATATGTATGTAGATCTGTGCCCTGCATGTATACACAGTTCATGTGTAACATCTTGCATACATATACTAGTAGATATTCTTAAAGCACTCGAAACATTGCTTACTACTAAAACATGTATTGGTCTAATACACTGTAATCGTTTGAATATTAATAATTAAGACATCTTCATTGGGCACATTGTAGCGGGGTCTTTGATTGGTCGAATGATTTTAGCTCATCGGGTTAAGGTTTCCATTGAGTAACGCGTTACTATTATGGCATGTAACGCGTAAGTGACCGTTTGGTCAGCTAGTTTCTAACGTGTTAGAAAATGTTTTACCCGAAGTATCGAGAGTAACGCGTTAGAAAATTGACAATGATCGCTTATTTTCAGTTAAACAAATAGGGTAACGCGTTAGAGATGGAATAAGTAACGCGTTACTTTTGGACTTATGACATGAACCGCTACTCATATTGTTGTTTAATGGCTGGTCGGTCGACATACTATCTTACAACCCCCTCCCACCCAAACCTCACGAGAGTGAAATGATATATAGGAATCGGGGAGCCGTGCCCTATTCTTACTATAAACAGATTCCGTAAATTACGTGCTCAGATGATAGATTGGACAGCCCGGTTCGAGTCTGCATCCTGTGGAGGTGTATGGCACCACCTGAAGGCTGAATGCTTCGTGCAACATGTACATGACAATAATTGCTCTGTAGTTTCTGACGGTTATATTGTTTATCTTTCCTACACAACTCGATAAAAATCATTCGATCATCTGGACGGGGAAAATGTTTACCCTATGGGAGTTTATTTGTAAAAACTGTCAATAAGAAGGCATAGTAACGTAGGTAAGAAGTGTCTGGGTAGCGATATACATGTATTCACGGTTTCTTCTTCACACTAATACCCTTCTGGTTTCATGGCAGTCAAGAGAAGATGACTTAGAACTGGGACCACTGCTTAATGCACCTATCGATGTTTGCTCCCACCGTGTGTGTGTGTGTGTGTTGTGTGGGGAGGGGTAGTAGCGGCGGGCATACCCGTGGTAATCAGACAAGTGTCCTCTAATTACCACTCCCTAGTGGTTACCCATAGCTGAAGTTGATGAGTATTAAATATTCCCCAAAATGATGATCACTGGCACATATAAACTTCAAAGGGAAGTAATTTGATAATTAAAAAAATTGGTTAATCAGAAGATTTCACGTACAGAATTGAATTGAATGTTGTTTAACGGCTCATTAACACAGTATATGTTAATTAGAGCCGCCCCAGAGAGAGAGGGGAAGGATACATAGGAATCCGGGAACCTGCCCTACTCTTATTATCGAATAGATTCCTATGGTTCTTTAACGTGCTCGGAGGATAGACCGATACACGGGACCGCCCGGTTTACGTCCCCATCCGACGGACGGGGCTAATGGAAAGTGTCTTGCCCAAGAACACACCGACGGAACTCAGTGGCACCACGGAGGATTGAACCCGGGGCCTCCAGTTACAAATCCTCCGCACTACCGACTGCGCCACGCCAGCCCTCCTCACGTACAGAAGATATTGTCTTGTACAAGTTTACGTATCATTTAAAAAGCCCCCCAAAAAAGCATTTAATGAAAAAGGCTATATACCTTCCTCGACTAACCGTTTCAACTAATTCTTTGGCCTACTGGTGTCTGTCTAGAAAATAAAGTAAAGTGGGTACTTTTTTTTGCTAACTATATGAACACCCTCGTTCACCTGGTGTAAGGGAAGATCACAAGGAACCAATAAGAATGCAATGAAAGTTTATCAAGACTTTTAAAAACTGTGGCTGTAATGTTCATTTTATTGAATTTGACCTATTGACCTTGACATTTGGCCTCAGGGGTCAAACCCTGGATTCGAAACCTCCATTGTCAACTACTCATCCTAGGCAACCACTATGCTAAATATGAACACCCTCCTTCAACCGATATAGAAGTTAAGGTTACGAGAAACAACAAAAATGCATTCTGAATTTTAACCATTTTGACCTCAAGTCCCCTCGCATGGGCAGGAGTATCCGTACATCAAATCGGTCAAAATTGTTTGACGGATTGACGGATGGGATCGATCAAAGTATATCCGTATTTCCTTCGGAAAGTGCGTATATGAACTTGAAACACGGTATACACATCTTGCAGGGAAACGACTCGTATAACAAACTTCAATTAAGCATTATGAAGACGTATGCATTTGGCACTAAGAATAACGCATGGAGCATGTACAAGTAAGCATTAGACAAGTTTCACCCATATAGTTCTGCAATAATAAGGTAAATGTATAAACTATTATATAACTTTGCACACCCATCAACTTTTAGTAAGAATTCACCCTTATCGATTTCCCCTTGAAAGCGATAACAATATTAACCTTTTTTCTAACCAGGAACCACTTGGGGAGACACAATTCCAGGAATACATGGACCCTCTCGACCAGACCACATTTCAGTCAAACCTTTTGCAAGGACAGGCTAGCGAGAAATTCCTATCCACTAACGATCTGCAGGATTACAGATTATACAAATCCATCAGACGGAAGAAAATTGCATTATGGGGCACACTATCCGTGGTTGTGCTACTATTGGTCATCTCCGTGATCGTGTACTTTACGCGTAAGTATGATATATATAGTGCTTGTACTTGTCGTCTCCGTGATCGTGTACTTTACGTATAAGTACAACGACATTTATAGTATAGCAGGATTCTTATGCTATTGTTTGGGGCGTTTGTTTCAGCCAAAGTTTTTTTAGACTTTTCAGACAAAATTCATCTTGTACCTAAATACGTTGTATATCTCAGTGAAACAGACATTTTCAATGGTAATAAAAATACGTTACTTTTCAAAATCGGTTTAGAAATAAAAATGTAATGAGCGAAATATGCTGTTAATGGGGCATGTTCAATGAAAATTTCTGCTTCATGATCTTTTTTTTTTTATATAATTTGTATCCAAAAATGTTATTAAATTGTTGGATATTTGTGAATAAAGTAACCCTGAATTTTTTATAGCAAAATATGAAGGATAACTGAAATTATTTGAAATTTCTTAATTTTCTGCTCCCCTACCAACTAGAAATTTACATGGAAAGAGCCCCATCAAAAAATCATTTGGGCTGTAAAATATTCATTTCTCAACCGATTTTCAAAACTAAGTATTTTTTTATTTACCACTAAAAATACCAGTTTTAATGATATATTATTTAAATTGCTCATGCCACTGCATAGAAACCTTTGGCTGAAACAAGCGCCACGAACAATAGATAGTAACAACTGATTAAGGTAATCTCTCTCCCGATTATTCAAAGGTATACTGTTACAAAGCAAGTTCATCAGTTGTGACTGCAATACATTATTTTAGATATTTACTTTCACAAAATAGAAATTAGATAGATTAGCTGTGAATCCATCTTATAAAATTGGACACTCGATATCCAAATTAAGAGTGACTAATTAGACCTGAATCCATGTAATAAAATTGATATCCTCTTCATCTTTATACTTTACACTGGCCGGGTTGTTCGTCTTCCCATCTCGTATCTATAAACGTTCAATGTAGGTTCACCTTAAATGGCGAAAGTGTAGCTTTAAGTAGGTATGGCGATTGTAAAGCTTTGTTAGATTGCTTTGCCTCTTTCTATTTCAAGCCCAATTTCCCCAAAATGCTGATACTAAAAACATTTACAACACAATACTGGATTCAGCAACACGCCTAATGCAACTGTGATTCAACCTGCATCAGTTCACCGAGTTGACGATTGATAAGTTCAATGAACTTATTACTTGTCAAATTAGTAATTAATGCACTTTATTTTACACTTGAATTGGGAAGAAAACAAAAAATAATAGACAATGTTTGCTTTAATCCAAGCCTTCTCTGACCTTACTAGCCCTTTTACAATTTTGATATTTCATCTGGCTGTGTACGTTAAAAGCTGCAAACAAACATTAAAAGGGCTTTTATAGTCAGAGAAGGCTCGGATTATGCATGACTGTAGTAGTTTTAATAAATGTACATGTATAGCTATAATACTGAAAGCTTAAGGTGATCCCTTGAAAGCAACAAGCACAAACAAGAGAGAAAAGTAGCAGACTCGGTTTTACTGAGTCTGCCCATGAGAGGTAATTATAAAACCGTGTTTTGGCCCAATAACCTAGAAGCCGATTGTTTTGGATTGGTGGTCATCAAATCAGGGTTTTATGTACCTTATTTTCTTACAGATATCCACCCAAAACTACACATGGATCATGAACCAGGTAAATAGCTTTACTAAAACACTAGTAGTTTATTTTTTATTATTATTTGTTTTATGAAAATTGAACTGAATTGGGTTTTAAGGCGCACCAACACATGAAAGGTTATATTAAAAGTACAGGATTTTTTTCATAGGTTCTGAAAATACAGTGACTGAATATGAGTAAAATGAATTATGAGTTGGCAATTCTCTGATCAGGGTTTACAAAGTCCGGCTGTTGATCAGTCATTTTCCCCAAAACACCCCTTTGTCACATAAATAAAATGGTCTCAATTCAAAGAAAGAAGAGTCCATTATATATATGTAGCGGGTTAATGGTTACACGCTTGGTCATTTTGGGTTGGAATGGGGAATGGTGATGAGCGAAAAGGGACAATAATGGATATAATTTAAATACTGGAAATGAATTGAATTGAATTGGGGTTTTAAGGCGCACCAACACATTACAGGTTATATGGCGCCTAACAGGCATGACATGCCAGGCTCGTATTCCATGTACATCGAGATAAAATATGGAAAATGGGCCTAGAACATTCTCACCCTGAACTGCAGAGTTGCTGCAAATTATATCGTAAAAACTCTATTTACGCTGGAGCCACGTTTATTGTTTTTCTGCCACTGCTCTTAGTGATGTGAGCGTGATGGCAGCTGAAACAATGCAGGGGTCATGATGAAGACCTTTAATGAGCATGAACAAAAAATGACAAAATGAATATGAATGTGTGGGAGGGGGGGTCCTACCCCTCTGCATGTGACGGTGTGTTTGCAGTGGTTGTATTCTACCCCGGCAACCACACAGGAAATGAATAATTGTTGAATGGGGTATGAATAAAACTTTAATTTCGGATTAAAAAGTTTGCATATGGTAAAATTAAAACATTTCATAGGTAATTCTAAACAGGTTATCGCCTTTTTTCAGTAAAAAATATTTTTTAAACGGGTTTTATTGTCGAAATATTCGTTATAAAATAATAATGAACCCACGCCCTCCAGCATGGGAGGCAGACACTCTACCATAACACCACCACCCCAGAGGCTTATAATGAACCCACGCCCTCCAGCATGGGAGGCAGACACTCTACCATAACACCACCACCCCAGAGGCTTATAATGAACCCACGCCCTCCAGCTTGGGAGGCAGACGCTCTACCACAACACCACCACCCCAGAGGCTTATAATGAACCCACGCCCTCCAGCATGGGAGGCAGACACTCTACCATAACACCACCACCCCAGAGGCTTATAATGAACCCACGCCCTCCAGCATGGGAGGCAGACACTCTACCATAACACCACCACCCCAGAGGCTTATAATGAACCCACGCCCTCCAGCATGGGAGGCAGACACTCTACCATAACACCACCACCCCAGAGGCTTATAATGAACCCACTTCCTCCAGCAAGGGAGGCAGACACTCTACCGTAACACCACCACCCCAGAGGCTTATATTGAACCCACGCCCTCCAGCATAGGAGGCAGACACTCTACCATAACACCACCGCCCCAGAGGCTTATAATGAACCCACGCCCTCCAGCATGGGAGGCAGACACTCTACCATAACACCACCACCCCAGAGGGTTATAATGAACCCACGCCCTCCAGCTTGGGAGGCAGACGCTCTACCACAACACCACCGCCTCTTAGGCTTATAAATGGCTTTAAAAATCTTAATCCTGAAATAACCACAGGTATTCGGCGCGTAATTTGGTCACTACTAACCCCACCCACTTCAAAAAAATCCACCAAAAAACAACATCATCCAAAAAGTCATTTAGATCTAATAACATTTTAAAACCTGTCTAAAAAAAAAATCATATATTTTATTTTATGATCTGCAATGAAATACTGTATTTTATCAGTGAAATAAAAGTGTTATTCCACACTGTGGAATATAGAGTTTTATTTCTACAGTAGTTGCCGGGACTACTTTTAAATGTACAACTAACACAGATGCACAGTAAAATGGTTCACAAGATATTCCTAAGCAAATGTAAACATGCCGAGAGAAAAACACTGCGAATTGTACATTCTATTCAAACAATGATTCGAAATTGATTTTAAAGTTAAAAGGAAATGATTGGCAATATATAATATATTAAACAAATTGTTCTATTTGGGTATACATAAAATATCTTAGGACTTTTTTTTTTGTAGTCGCGCAAAACATGTGTAAAGCGGCTTAGTTACTGAAATGTCCTTAAAAAATCGTTTGTAAAATCATAAAATAAAAAGAAAATTTGTTGTTTTGTCGTGAGTAACGTATTTTATTTGATCTCGAAGTGAGAAAACTTTTATATTTTCACCCATGCTTCGCATTCGTGAAAATATAAAGTTTTCTCACTTCGAGATGAAATAAAATATGTTATTCACTCCAAAACAACAAGTATCCTCTATATATTTATACAATTTTTTTATTTTTTAGACAAGTTTTAAAATGTTATTAAATGACTTTTTTGATGATTTTTTTTTTTTTTTGAAGTGGGTGGGGGTGGGTAGTAGAGGGTGTATGGAGGGTAGTGTGTATTTTTAGACCAAATTAGGTGCCAAATAAATACCACTGACCTAATTATGTCAGGTCTGTGGCTCCTAATTAGCTCTGTGGCTATAGGTTTACCACCACCAATTACATGTAAACCTCCGAGGTGTAGTCGAATGTAGTTCCTATAATAAAAAGTAATCCCTCCTTTTTCGATAGAAATGGGCATTACAAGTAGGGGAAAACTCCCCATTTCTATTCGATTTTGTGATTATATGTATAAGAAGCGTATTAATAGGTTTTACTGGATCACTGATGAGCAATGAAAACAGTCGATCAATAAAAACAGCTGTATCCTTGACCTGTTTAGTAAACAAACAAGAACTTTTTTACATGTCTTGTGACCCCAAGTTTTCTGGTGATTTTTCAAGTGGAAAAATAGTTTTCTATATGAACATTACACTGCTGCATTATCCATACTTGAGTTGAATTTGCAGCAAATCATTAATAGGTGACACTTTGACGTTGGTGTCTATGGGGAAAATAATTAGTGCTTTCATACCTATACAGATAAACACCAGAGCTTTCTTATTCACTAAATGGACACCCATCAATAGACAACTTCATATAAATAATGAAAACTCCAAAATTTGCATTTTATATTTCTTTTTAGATTTTCTCCTTACATTTCTTTTCAGCATGTTCTGGAAACACTTTCAAAAAGTTTGAGGGTCAATGCTTCCTGTATCAAATCGAGAAAGCAGAGTCGGAATTCACAGATAGCGTTCACGCATGCCAACAAAAATGCCTGGAATATCATAATATCTGTCGCAGCGTGGACTTCGTTACAACTAATGGGGAATGCACGTTATTCTCAGTGACGACCATAGACAGGCCGGGATATCTGGAGTATGGAAAATTTGGCCCGCCCACAAATACACTGGAACCTGGAAGACGCACGTTCAATTCTTGTGAACATTACGATAGAAATTGTTAACGAAAACCAAATTTTGAACAAAAATATGTAAAGAGTGCCATTTCTATTTGATGCATTTAATAATTATAACTAGTTGGTATTTAGTTTGCAGCGAGTGTGTATTATTTCTTTTTATTATATACCTATCAATAATTATTATATATACCTACAACATTCATTTTCCTACAATGAAATACAAAACCATGTATCACCTCTCAAGGTTTTCTGAAGCCATCTCACTATGCTACTAAAAATAGGTTTTGCAACTTTCCATACACAAATGTCAGATTGGAATGTTGGGGATTGCCCAGCTAGTAATCCTTAAGAGCAATGGATGTTTTACTATGAAATGTGACCTATCAGAATGTTTGTTTTTGCATTTGTCAACATTGTGGGTTAATTCATTTAACATTATGTCAGTTGGTAAATTCCCCAAAATTTGAATTGTGTAATGAACACATGTGTAGTTGTTGCAACGTAATGGACATGCTTTCATGCGCGTGTAATGTACATGGTTTTCATGTTTTTCGTGTTGGTGGTTTTCAGTTAATTTACTTAATACAATTTTGTTTTAATTTGTTTTTTTTGATACATGTATTCTATTTTAATGATATGTAAAAGAGGTATACAATAAAAGGATCATTTCTATAGTTACTTGTTCTGGAAGCTTGTATCATCTCTTGTAGGTAAATGGCAGATGCTCCGCCTCTCGTGTGATCCCGACAAACTTCCAGTAATGATCCTATTATATTACATTTCTTGCGAGGAATTAACCGAATAGTCTGAAGGACGGAAAACTGAGAATTCCCAATAGTTGTAGTTTGATTGAATATTGTTTTACATAATTTTAGCACATATTAGGCTACATATGAGCAGTATTATATCTGCGTCTTTTTGGTTGTTTTTGTTTCGGTAATAAACATAGTATTTCAAGTTTCCTGAACTTGGACTGATTATAAATCAGGTAAATTGTATATCATAACATGAAATTATTTCGGCAATTTAATCATCAATTTCAATACAGCGATTGCCATTCACAACGACAGGTGCTTTCAGATTAATACACATAGGGATACCAGTGATAAACACAATCAAATCTCAAATACGATATTTAACTTTTTGGTTTAGAAATGTAATGTAAATTTATGAAATTTCATTTTTGAAATACAGGATGCATTTTCCTGGGGTCGTGCAAATCCGGAATTTCAAAACTCAAGTTCATTAGGCTGTATATTTTACGCTGTGAATGTGTTGTTGTTATTGTATACATTTTGACAATTGGTATGTACATGTATATATATTTGTATATATAATCAAGTCTAATCAAATGTTCTGTGTTTAATCAACAAGAAAGAAACAGTGAATAGCGCCAGCTGATGATAAAGATTCAGTGTATGGTTTTATAAAATACGTACTGAGATATGAAAATATTTTATTTTCTAAAAACATTTTATTTTATATTTTGTCTTCTTTTTTCTTTTTTCACTCAATACTTTTGAAACCTAATCAACTGAATTGAATCAATGGAACTGGGATTTCAGGCGCACCTAACACATGAAAGGTTATATGGCGCCTAACAGGAATGAACATGCCAGGCTCACCCACAATTTACATCAAGAGAAAATATGGAGAATGGGCCTAGAACATTATCACCCGCAGAACTGCAGCAAATTCTATAATAGACACTCAATTTACGATGGAGCCACGTTTCCACATTTGCATATGCGGTGTCATGATAAAGACCTGAATGAGCATGATAAAAAATCCTACTGCATGTGACGGTGTGTGGTTGTATTCAACCATGGCAATCACACGGGGATCAACTAACTTAAATATATATATCAGGTGCAAGACAGAATTTGATTTAAGTGTATTTTTTTGCCATAAAACATTTAGGGTAGGCCCTTAAAAACGAGGTCAGTCGGGAGACCGAAACCACATATATAAATTTATTTGGAGTTATTGACTGAATGTGGTTTCTCTAGCGGGATTTGCATTGGTCCTATTCTATGCTCTGTAACAACACGGGGCTAAACAAAATGAGAACAGCATAGAACCATGTAATGTGGAAAGCAAACACAACAATTGTATATTTATGCTCAGAGCAATAGCTGTATATTTATGTTCATAGCATTATGTAAATTTCAATGTTAATCAACAACACAATCATTGTACATAGTCACATCTCACTCTGTGAGACGTCATATCTCACTCTGTGAGACCAAAAAAACTTGCCAAGTATGGTCTCTTCAGAAGTCGAAAAGCTCACTGAATAATGAGTTGTAAATGAATATTACTGACTCATGTGTAAGATGTTTAATTACTTGTTAGGGCTATTCCATTAAAATATACATGGGACCCCAGGACGGCACTTTTGACATTGAACATCCACCCATAGATGCAAATTTTAGAAAATATGGGTTAACCTATAGATGTTTATTAAATTGCCTTCCTGGGGTCCCCGAGTATGTTTTAATGGAATAGCCCGTAACTGTTATTTTAATAAAACATATTTGTTACCTTTTTGTATATAGTGTTTCTTGGTTTGCTAAATAAATATATTTTCACATGCATAGCGTTTCTTATAATTAATTGTTACCAATATACAACTTTTATTTTAGCACTATACATGGATAATTTCCACCATTTGTTTTACTTACAAAACCAAATGACATTTAGTCTGCGTCGAAACGTTCATATAATTGCACACAGAAACCCGATCCCTGCCCCTGTGCCGAGCCTTCTTTACATGCATATTTTGGTTTCTTTACAAAACTTAGTCACAGTTACTCTCAATCATGAATCAAGCTATTTTATTTTCGAGAAAACTATTTTCGGTAGAGTCCTTTATACAGCTACCATCACCATAAGAATGGTATTGACACTGCAGCAAACTCTGATGCATATCACAATATTATCACACTAACTTGAGCTGACTCTCCACCCAAACCAGAATTCTTGAAGAATATTGAAACTATCATTGTGGTATTCCTTCAGTTTCATAGGATGAAGGGAGTGGGCCTTCATTCCTTGATAACATTTGTAGTAGAGAATATGCGAACAATGTGTGCTTTTTTTTAAAGACACCAACTTAAGACTTTTTGAAGAATGACATGAGGGATGTCTGTTTCCCACTTCCCGCGCCTTTTTTTGGTGATGGTTTCTTCTGAGGCGATCCCTTCTTGCCCTGAAAAATGTAAACCAAAAATTAAATACGATGTATGAAATGTAAAGCTATCCAGTCTTAGCAAATATATTGTTTTCTGCTTACACATTAAAGATGCACACACTCTGTCAAAAAGATTGATATTTGATACTAATAATTATTTACAATAGCTGTCTGACGACAGCGCTGATGAGCGCTCTGGACTTTCGAGGTTTTGTTCATTTATTGGAAAATTAAGTTAAAAAAAAAATATGTAAAAGGGGCATAATTCTGCATAAATGTCAATCTCTGCCCAGAGTACATTTGACTGTCAAAGTCAAAGGAAGTAGGGTGAACGGTTAGGTCACGTGATTATTCAAAATTTATGACGATGTTTATAATAAATCCTTTTGCGTGATCTGAAAAGATAAAATATAGACCTATATTAAATGATTTAAATTTTTATGAGTTTTTTTTTTATAGTAATTTTCTGCTATCGAGCTTCGGTTTGAAATGTTAAGTTTGTAGTAAAATAGTCTCAATTAAAACTAAATTGTTTTCGTGCATTATTTCAAATCTTGTAACATCTAATCTGCAGATATTCTGAAAATTATATTTATGCAAGAAATAAATAAGTTTCAGGCAAACATATTCCAATTTAACGGGTTTTTACCAAAATCGTGTAATTTAGTATATGTGAGTGAAAGGAACGATAACTCTGCCTGGAGATTGCATATATGTATAACAGAGTTATTTCCCTTGTCTGCACGAGAACCTTTTATGATGGTAAATACGTCATGTGTCAAGTTTGATTGAATTCGTTCAAGGAAATATGATGAAAAATAGCATATTTAAAAATTCTGAGTTGAAAAAGGGGCATCCCAGCCAGCGTAAGCCTCTCCGCCCTTTGCTGGCCCAACGTTAGCATCCTAGATTGGCCCGACTTAGGCAATGCACATCGGATCTAGGTAGTGCCGACGTTGGCTTTTAACATCGGCAAGTAGTAGTCCCCCTTTGAGCTGCATGGTGGAAATACTGCAAACTTCTTGTTCCAACGTTGTTCAACAACGTTAGCCCAATGTTAAAACAGACGTTGGACCAAGGTTGGTACGGCGTTAACATTTTAGCTGGTTTGCATTTCGTCGGTTTTTAGTTTTTCTAACCTTGTATAGATGTCGTGCCAACAATGTTTGTGTGAAACCTCAATCTTACGCCAACTTTCACTTTTTGCCCACGTTTTACCGACATCGTAACAACATCCGACCGCAACGTTACACCTTATTGCCAATGTCAGCATGCTAGCTGGGATAATTCTACTAAAATTCAACATAGTTACGACAATTCTCAGTATGAATTCTTCCACTGAAAGTGAATACATGTGCAAAGTATGACAAATCTCCGTATGAGTTCCTTCACTGAAAGTGAATACATGTGCAAAGTTTCATTGAACTCCTTCAAGCGGTTTTTGAGATGTGAGCTTAACGTGAGATGTGAGCATAACGTGAGATGTGAGCTTAACGTAAACGATTAATCGACGCCGCGGCAAGTAGAGGAAGTGCTCTTTGAAGAATGAGATCACTCTTTGGACTGGTAGTCTTCTCACCAATTAAACTCTGATAGAAAACACTGCTTCACTGAGAATGTCCCGTTTCACTCGAACAAGCAACAGTCAAACGCAGATTTTGCTTGAAAGAAAACTCAAAAAAGCTGTGTTCTACTTATAAAACTGGAAATCTACACTGGTCAATCGCTGTGGTTCTAAAATAATCGATCATGGCAGTGTTCTACAGACGTTTATATTTAAACGCTGTGGAACAGTCTAACAAAAAACCTAGACAGGTAGTTGAACAAGCGAGAGGGAAGGGTATGGCCTACATGCACATCCAGAACGCAATTACATCATCATATCACCATCATCAATGTCATCAGGAGTGATATGTATAAAATAGATTGTAATCAATGTTCATTAAAGACAAACACATACTATCAGGCTGCCATTTAGTTTACATTAGAAACAAGCGGACTTCCTTGACCCACTGGTGGATGCATAAACAGGACTACCGGTACTTCAATGTCAGTCATATACACTCACTTGCGTTATTCATTCACAGATTCATGAAGTCATTCACAGATTCATGAAGTCACCCGATTCATTGTCTTAATTCATACATTGGCCTGCTTTGTTCATCGACAGATGATTTAATCCAGGTGTTCTAATCACTGACAGTCACATAAACTCACCTTATTTGGAGATTTGCTAGGTTTAGTTTCGGTCTTGGTAGCTTTCTTGACTGGTTCCTCAACTTCAGAAGCATCTGTAGAATCACTCTCCCAAATTTTCTCAGTGACTGTAATATTAACAGATTTTCTTATTATTAATCTCTTTCGAAGATATTCGCAATGTTTTTGGTCACAAATTCAAAACCTCCACTTAAAACCTGCGTACCTTTTCAGAGATGATACAGATTTTGTGGCAAGTAGTAGTGAATAATATTATTTAAATTACCCATATCCCCATGCGCTAATTAAAACAACTAATGTGAAGCTTACCCTCTGGTGGATTGCCTAATTCCCAAATTATAAGGCTTCCGAGTATTTTGTCAACTGTTTACTTTGTAATAAGCATAGTATTCTGCCTTTAATACCGATTGCCACAAAAGGTCCATAAAGTCTGAAATTCTATTGGCTTTGGTTGGTTACTTGAATGGTGTTTTACGTCATTTTCAGCACCTTTTAGGCTATGTACGACGGTCGATTTTCAGTCGTGGAGGCATACCACACATTTTTTCCTGGGTAGAAACAGTACTATATACCTTCCACATAAGAATCAACACTTTTTCACTTACAAGCAAGCTCCCAGTGGGATTCAAACCCGCAGCAGTGACAGACAAGATTTGAATCACCGGCTTTCAGCCATTAGAGCTAAAAGAACTGCCAATCTTTTTTTTGTGTGTGTGCAAAAAAATCCAGTTTTTTTATCTTATAATTCATACCCATAAACCCTTTTTCGTCCATAGAAGTCTTGGTCACCATACTTCGCTTCCTCCTTCTTTTCCTCTCCCCAGAGTTGCTTCCCTTCGCAGCCTTTTCCTCTTTAGCGGGTGAAGACTTTTGAGGTATAGGATCTTCATCTAGCTCAATTACTGGAGAATCTGGTTCCGGGGTCGTCTTTTTTGGAGGTGGGGTGGGTGGGATGGGGCTGTCACATTCAGCCTCCATATCTGTAAACAGAAATATGTAGGGGGTTTAGGGGGTTTTAACATCGCTGTTAACAATCTTTCTTTCATATCATGACTGTGTCTTCTCGAAGCAGTGAGCTCAATGCTAAACTTTATAGTGCCGCCAAACTGGAAGACCACGCCGTAGACACGACACGATGCCTCACTCAGTCACATTCTACCGACACCAGGCCAACCAGTCCTAGAGCTACCCTTTATATGCTTAATGTCAAGCAAAGGAGCTACTATTAACATTTTTATAAATTCTCAGTATGACCCCAGGGTTCGACACTAACAGATTTTCAGGTGGGATCCCTGCTTCTAGAGGTTCAGGTTCTTATTAAGAACACACTTTATAGATTTTTTAATCGAAAATCACCCAAAAATCGACCATAAAAACTGTCCGAAAAGGTAATTCAGTCTGCCTTTTGTTCTACCTCTGTTATCGAGGATCCCGAATATTAATCGCTCTCGCTAGGCGCTTATTAGGCCAGACTAAAGTGCTCTTTATTTTATGTGGGATCCCTAATGTTGAAGTGGGCACCCAGATGTACAAAGTAGGGATTCCAGTCGGATCCCAGACAAAAGATTTTAGTGTCGAACCCTGGACCCGGTCGGGGATTGGACCCACGACCACCCACGTGAGGCAGACCCTCTACCGCTAGGCTATGCTGCGGTGTCATAAACAGATATTAAAATTACTGTAAAATAAAAATTTAAGGGTCATAAGAAAATTTACATAGAAAATAGATTTCAACTACAGATTTATTTTTCATGAGGATTCATCTATAATAAAGGCGTAAAACAGTAATAAAGTTTCAAAAGAAAATTGTCAGCTCTCAGCTTTGACTGCTAGTATACATAAACTGAATTAGAAAACCCCTATATATAAACTTTGTATTTCACCATATAAAAAGACTGATGAAAGTATATTTGTGTAGATGTAAATGAGGAAACAGTTTTCTGTCTTCTTTGAGAAATTGACTTTTTGCTTTGAAATGCAACCTTATTTTCCTGGCGATGTGCAACATTAATAAACATACTTGTGTTCCTTATGTTCATCAGATTAGTATTAACCTTGGGAAATAAATCTGGTACCGTACACATTGTTTTCGCATTTTAAAATCAAAGACAAAATTAGTAATAATGTTTTCATTTACTATTAATCATACAGAGCTACAGATAAGCTTTTAGTTCAGTTGGGTATTTACCCATCGGTATTTATTTAATTGGGTATTTCATGATTTCAATTGGGTAAAACAAGACCACGGCCTGAGGGTGTCTCGCCCACCGAGGCAAACCGCATATGAAATATTTTATTAAATTTGGGCTTAAATGATGTCCACCAAAGACAACACTTCATATGACCAAGTATCAAACAAATAAAAGTGAGGTAATCATAAGAAGTTAAGTTACTGAGGTTAAGTGGTTTAACCGGGTTGAAGTTTTGGAAAAATAAAGCAAAATATGAGCTTAACCTTGGTATTTTTTTGTCGTTCAGCGATGTCCACCAATGCCAACAATACATATGACCAAGTATCTAAGACATAAAGTGAGGCAATCACATAAAGTTAACTGAGGTTAAGTTACCTAACCAAGGTTACATTTGGGGAAAATAATGCAAACTATGACCTTGACCTTGGTAAATTTTGTCATTCAGTGATGTCCATCAATATCAACAATACATATGACCAAGTATCAAACAAAGAAATTAAAGTTATCAAAAAAAGTTAACTGAGGTTAACTTACGTAACCAAACTGATGTTCAGGGTAAATAACGCAAAATATGACCTTGACATTGGTATTTTTTGTCATTCAGCGATGTCCACCAATGCCAACAATACATATGACAAAGTATCAAACAAAGAAAATGAGGCAATCACATACAGTTAACTGAGGTTCAGTTACCTAACCAAGGTTAAGTTACATAACCAAGGTTAAGTTTTGGGAAAATAAAACAAAATATGACCTTGACCTGGTAATTTTAGCATTACGTGATGTCCTTTGACCCAATAAAGCACTTTTAAAGTTTCAGAAAAATTTGAGCAGCGGTTGTTGAGATATAGTTGATTTAAAATGTGGCCGCCTCCGCCGACGGAAAGGTGACTGCTGTCTCGCTACCCACTATCGTAGGCGAGACAATAAAACTAAAAGCTTGCGACATTGTTTTGGGGCATCGTATACATGTTCACAAAATCTAATAAAATCCACTTCTTTTACAATAGGCTTCATACAAGATGACTGGGTGTCCCTTCAACAACCCATATATAATTATACACTGCTCCATTTGTATTGGTTGTTTTATCATGACAACTTTGATTACTTTATTGTATTATACCCATGCTTTTATTTTAATTGAGTATTTTGGCATTTTTAATTGGGTATTTAAGCAAATACCCTGCTTATCTGTAGCTCTGATTACATAAATGCGTTAAGCATCAGAAATGATTTTGCAGTATTTCAAAATGAAAAGTTCATTCACTTTTTAAATAATTCAAGCCGATCATTAGAAACATGTTAGGTAATTAAACCTCAATTAGTATGTTAATCTTAAGGGTCTTCCACAGAAATTATTTAAAGGATAGGGGAAATTAAATTTGAATGTCATGGGGTGGGTGTGGGTGTGGGAAGGAGGCCCTTCTGGTGACCAATATTTTTAGGAATCATTTTGGAGATTTATTGGTGTTTTTCTCAGATTTTAGAATTAAGGGATAGAGGGAATATGCTCTTGAATGGCCTGTGGAAGGCCCTGATCTTAATGTATTCACACCTTCTTCTTCACTGCTGCTGTCAAAGATCTCCGGCTTGATCCGGCGCCGTTTGGACTTGCTGATGTCCTCATCGTCATCTGAGTACGAGAAGATTGGAAACATCAATACGAATAATATAATCTATAAACAGTAACATTTCACAGGGGATGGTTACATTACACTCAGGATGGTGACATGGTACCATTTCACCGAACATGGGGACCTTCACCCAGGATAGTGACATTTCACTAGGGATTGTGACCTTCACCCAGGATGGTGACATTTCAGAGAATGATGACCTTCACCCAGGACGTGACATGCTGACATTTCACCAGGATGGTAATATGGAGACGGAGACACGGTAACATTTCACTGAGGATGGTGACCTTCACCTAGGATGGTGGCATGGAAATTTTTTCACAGCGGATGGTGACATTTCACTCAGGATGGTGACATGGTGGCGTTTGTTTGTATTGCGTTTTACGTCATTTGCAACACATGTAAGGTTATATATGACGGTCGATTTTTTGTGGTGGAGGCAGACCACCCCTTTTTCCTGGGTAGGACCAGTACTGTACACCTCCTGCCATCCGTAAGAATCGACACTTCCTCACTTACAAATCGAGCTCCCAGTAGGATTCGAACCCGCAGCGGTATAGACATATAATCAATGATGGTGACATGGTGACCTTCACCCAGGATGGTGACATGGAGAAATTTAACCGGGGATGGTGACCTTCACCCAGGATGGTGACATTTCACCGAGAATTGTGACCTTCACCCATGATGGTAACACGGTGACATTTCACTAGGGATAGTGACATTTCACTGAGGATGGGGATAAGGATATTATTTAATAAATATCTTGTTATAAAACAAATGAAATCTACCAAATGAACTGAAGTTCGTTTTAAACTAAAAACAAGTAAATAACAGGCAAAATCCCTATGAGCTTTAATTATAAACTTATATTTAAGTTCTATTTGTAAATTTGAAATAAAGCAAATCTCCAAAATGGAATTTCGAGACTGTTTGAATCGATAAAATATTGAATCTTTAGAACAATAATCTTATTGTCGGAAAACTTTACCCGAGTCATGTTGTCTAGGTGTTTTCTTAGACTGGTTAGTTTTCACAGGTGAGTTTTCCTTCTCGGGCGATATTATCTTCTCCTCTTTTTTCTGCACTTCTTTCGTCACCACTTTTTTATTACTTGGTTCTTTTTTCGTCTCTGTAAAATAAATACTATAATAATGCCATCTGTATGGTGTTTTAGACCCAGGACTATATTAATGGGTAGGTAAAGAGTAGGTAAAGTTATTTTTAAGAAATCTATTCAAAAGATAGCAATAAAATTATATAGAATTGCAATAGAAGCTTTGGGTAGGGCGCATCTTTTGAGGTTAGGTAGGTTTGTTTGTTTGTTTGTATGGTGTTTTATGCACCACATGTAAGGTTATATATGACGGTGAGGCAGACCACCCACTTTTCCTGGGTAGAACTTCTGTTACACCTCATGCCATCCATAAGAATCGACACTTCCTCACAAGTCGAGTTCCGAGATTCGGTAGGGAAAGATAGTTAGTTATAAGTCTAGTTTATAAATATGCCATTTTTGCTATTGAGAAAGGACTGCATTTCATCCCCAATAAAGAAGGTTAAACAGGCCTAGTCTCCCATTATATAATTTTGTCAAACTAGTTAAATAAAATTCAATTTTAAACAAGCACTCAAGTAAGTTCCTCTACATACCGGTATATATCCAGATATACTGGTATATATCCAGATATACAGGTATATATCAGATATACCGGTATATATCCAGAGATACAGGTATATATCCAGATATACCGGTATATATCCAGAGATACAGGTATATATCCAGATATACCGGTATATATCCAGACATACTGGTATATATCCAGATATACCGGTATATATCCAGATATACCGGTATATATCCAGATATACCGGTATATATCCAGATATACCGGTATATATCCAGATATACCGGTATATATCCAGATATACCGGTATATATCCAGACATACCGGTATATATCCAGATATACCGGTATATATCCAGATATCCAGGTATATATCCAGATATCCAGGTATATATCCAGGTATATATCCAGATCCAGATATACCGGTATATATCCAGATATACCGGTATATATCCAGATATACCGGTATATATCCAGATATACAGGTATATATCCAGATATACCGTATATATCCAGATATACAGGTATATATCCAGATATACAGGTATATATCCAGATATACTGGTATATATCCAGATATTTCAGTTAAATAAACAGACATGACTTACCTGTCTCCTTTGAGAAGAATGCCATCATTCCTGCAGGCTTTTTATTACCTCCCTTTACAGCTCCCTAAAATGTATTTGAATTGTATATATTTCAAAATGATATTGGAACTCTCAAAAGAAAAAGAAACAAGAGGTCAATGACCTTGAAGCTCTACTGATTGATTTTGATTTCAGGAAGTAGTCGCTACAAACTGGTTTTTTGAAAATCTATTTTTAGCCGTGGTGGCCATCTTGAATTTCCGGCCGACCTGAAATTTTGCTAGGATCAATTAGACATCAAGAGCAACATTCCTGTGAAGTTTCATGAAAATCCGTCAAGTAGTTTCAGAGGAGTAGTCGCTACAAGTTTTCATTATATAACTCTATGTAAACAAAGATGGCCACTGACAGCCATGTTTAACATTGAATCAAAATAATGTTCGACTCGGATAACCATCATGTCATGCTGATCATTTTAGAAAAAGTCCCATATCAATATCTCTTATAGTTTTCAAGAAGTAGTCGCTACAAACTTATTTTTTAAAAATCTATTTTTAACCATGGCGGCCATCTTGAATTTCCGGCCGACCTGAAATTTTGCTAAGATCAATTAGACATCAAGAGCAACATTCGTGTGAAGTTTCATGAAAATCCGTCAAGTATTTTCAGAGGAGTAGTCGCTACAAGTTATCATTATATAACTCTATGTAAACAAAGATGGCCACTGGCAGCCATGTTTAAGGTCGAATCAAAATAATGTTCGACTCGGATAACCATCATGTCATGCTGATAATTTTAGAAAAAGTCCCATATCAATATCTCTTATAGTTTTCAAGAAGTAGTCGCTACAAACTTATTTTTAGCCGTGGCGGCCATCTTGAATTTCCGGCCTACCTGAAATTTTGCTAGGATCAATTAGACATCAAGAGCAACATTCCTGTGAAGTTTCATGAAAATCCGTCAAGTAGTTTCAGAGGAGTAGTCGCTACAAGTTTTCATTATATAACTCTATGTAAACAAAGATGGCCGCTGGCAGCCATTTTTAACGTCGAATCAAAACGTTTTTCGACAAGGACCAACATCATGTCATGCTGATCATTTTAGAAAAAGTCACATATCAATATCTCTTATAGTTTTCAAGAAGTAGTCGCTACAAACTTATTTTTTAAAAATCTATTTTTAGCCGTGGCGGCCATCTAGAATTTCCGGCCGACCTGAAATTTTGCTAGGATTAATTAGACATCAAGAGCAACAATCCTGTGAAGTTTCATGAAAATCCGTCAAGTAGTTTCAGAGAAGTAGTCGCTACAATTTTTCATTATATAAATCTATGTAAACAAAGATGGCCGCTGGCAGCCATGTTTAACGTCGAATCAAAACGATTTTCGACAAGGACCAACATCATGTCATGCTGATCATTTTAGAAAAAGTCCCATAGCAATATCCCTTAGAGTTTTCAAGAAGTAGTCGCTACAAACTTGTTTTTTAAAAACCTATTTTTAGATTTGGCGGCCATCTTGGATTTCACATCTACATGAATTTTTGCTAGGATCAACTAGACTTCATGGGCAACATTTCTGTAAAGTTTCATGGAGATCTATTCAGTAGTTTCAGAGGAGTAGTCGCTACAAAAAAAAAGTTAACGGACGGACGGACAGACGGACGGACGGACGGACAGACGGACGGACAGACGGACGGACGACGGACGCCGCACCACGGCATAAGCTCTGCTGATCTCTGATCAGTAGAGCTAAAAAGGAGAAAATATCAGCCATTCTATACATCTATTAAAACAAATGACACAGAGGCCTCTTGTCGGAAATCTATTGGTAGCAGCAGGCTTATCATCATAAATCTGCTTATGAGGTTTGGAGACTCTTAGGTGTTTCAGAAATGTTATATTCAAAGGTGTAAGCTAAAATATAGGTCAAGGAAGGTCACTGTGCCCTTTGGATGCATAGGGCTCTTCATCATTAATGCAAAGACTCCTCAAGACTGACAATGTTCAATTAACCCTTAACCTGCTACATATATATAATGGACTGTTTTTTTTTTAATTAAGACCATTCCATTTATGTGACAAAGGTTTTTTTTGAGGAAATGACTGATCAGCAGCTGGACATTGTAAACCCTGATCAGCCTGCGAGTAGCTGGGTTTACCATGGACGCAAAGGCTATTATAGTCGTGCTTAGCGGGTTATGAGTTAACCACAGCTCCAGAAATGCCCGCATGTAAAAGCTAGATCAAGGTTGGCACTGGCTATTGCTGTTTCAATGTAAATATCATTATATATCCACAAAATTTAATGAAGTTTGAAGACAAAATAGCTGACAATGTTTGAGTTATTGACCTAGAAACAGAGTTTAACAGTCTTGAAAACAAAGCTTAATCATCATGGAAACAGAGCTTTACCATCTTGAACAGAGCCTAACTGTCTGGAACACAGTTTAACTGTCATAGAAACAGAGCCTTGTTATCATGGAAACATAGCTTAACTCTCTTGGAAATAGAGCTTAACTGTCTTAGAAACATAGACTAAATGTCTTCGAAACATGAGTTTAAACGTTTGGAAAGCTTAATTGTGATAAAAATAGAGGTTTACTGTCCTAGAAATAGAGCTTAACTGTCACAGAAACAAAGTTCACTGTCTTGAACAGAGCATAACAATTTGAACAGAGCTTAACTGTCATAGAAACATAGCTTAAATGCCATGGAAAAAACAAAGTTTAATTGTCTAGAGAATAAAGCTTTAATGTCCCAGAAACAGAGCTTACTGTATTGAACAGAGCTTAGCTGCATGGAAACAGAGTTTAACTGTCTTGGGAATAAAGACTTATTGTCCCAGAAAAAGAGCTTAATGTCTTGAACCGATCTTAACTGTTATTACTGCTATCAAAACGGAGCTTAACTGTTGTGAAAACAGCTAACTGTTATTAAAACAAAGCTTAACTGTCATTAAAACAGAGCTTAACTGTTATGAAAACAGAGGTTAACTGTTATGAAAATAGAGCTTAAATGTCATTAAAACAGCTTAACTGTTATTAAAACCGAGCTTAACTGTTATGAAAACAGAGCTTAACTGTCTTGAACAGAGCTTAACTTTCCTCAAAACAGACCTTAACCATCTAGAAAACAGTGCTTAACACAAACTATAACCTGTGCTAACATCAGCCATGCCAGGAGAATACCAAATAGCTCTTTAATAGCAATTGTGTACAAGAAAGCTAAAAAAGGAATACCGTAGACCTGTAAACTTAGAACCCCGAGTCCACGGGTTCAAGACGCACCAGCAGCCTTTGGTTTCTTCGTTGTGTCCTTTGGCAAGACTCTTCTTCCTAAGCCGTGTACGTGGGATGGGGATGCAAACCGGACGATCCCGTGTTTCGGTGTCTTATCCATAGGAATCTATTCAAAGGTAAGAATAGGGCAGGGTACCAGGATTTGCTTCCCTTCCTCTCCCTCAAGAGCTGACTAGTTAGGATGTGCAGATGAACAAGCTGAGCACATGTTTACTGAAGAACCTGAAGGCCATCCTAGTAAGTTGAGCACATACATTTATTTAAAGATGGTCTGGTAAGTCAAGTTTATAGGAGAAGGTGTGGAAAATACCTATACCAAATTGCTGCTCTTGGAAGTTACAAAAGCTCAAATGTACCTTCGAATCACTTTCTTTGCCCTTCTTCTCCTCCTGCTTCACCTCTACTTTCTTCTCTTTCTCCGCCACCTTTTTAGCGTCTGCATCTTTTGTTGCCTTCTTGGTGGCATCTGCCTTGGCGAACATGTTAGCGAGGGCTGAAGAGGGCTGCTTCTTGCTGGTCGCCTTGTTGCTTGCAATGTTAGGCGCCCCATTGGCCGGTTTCTGTAAAAATGAAGATTACAGTACATATACCGCAGTGTTATAGTGCTAACTGTTGCGTGTTATGTTGTTGCTTGTACACTAAGGTGCCCATTGGCTGATTTCCTAGAAAATGAAGATTTCAGTACATATAGCGCAGTGTTATAGTGCAAACTGTTGCGTTTTATGTTGTTGCTTGTACAGTAAGGTGCTCATTGGCTGATTTCCTAGAAAATGAAGATTTCAGTACAGATAGCGCAGTGTTATAGTGCAAACTGTTGCATGTTATGTTGTTGCTTGTACAGTAAGGTGCCCATTGGCTGGTTTCCTAGAAAATGAAGATTACAGTATTATAATTACAGTGCAAATTGTTACATGCCTGCTAAACAGTTGCTTGTACAGCGAGACACTCTCTGTGTGGCACTTATGAATTCTTCAGAAATTATGAGGAAAACGTTGCAGATAAAACAGCCATATCACTTCAATAGCAGAATAAAATATTACAAGACAACTTTGTAATATTATTTAATCTATGTACTCCTGTGTAAATGAGCTGAGTGACCATTTTTAATACTTAGTTCTCATCTTTAATAATCACTAGTGATTTCTGTCAAGAAATAATTGTATACATATAACAGCAATATAATACATCATTTTTTACTTCATTTTTCATAAGGATATTTATAATTCCACCTCTAGATCAATCAATAAATTCTTACTAGCTTTTACGAGCCCAATTGTGTAAACTTGGCCAATCCTGTCATTCTTTGGGAACATGCCTCATGTGTATATCGACGCATCGGTAAACAATGCTCAAAATCCCGACATTTTGTTAGCCGGAAGGCAAGGCATAGAAATAGTGCATTGTTGGTAAGCAGATGCTATATAAACAATATGGCTGTTTGCCACACGTGTTGATGTATAATTTGCGCTACATGTTTGTTATTTACAATACAGATGGTTTTATTATTGCTTTCATGTAAATAAACTATAGCTGGAGCAATCGGCTAAGTGACATTGCAAAACTTTGATTTTAAATGCAAATTCGTTTTGGCAGGAATCTAAGGCGCGTCATGCTAGGCTGACGTAACCAGTATGGAAACCTTTGAGTTATGCTTCGAAGAAATGTAGAGATGTTGCAAATTTTACGAGCCCAGAAATGCAGTAGTTGAGCTACTTACAATAGAGATTACATGTTTGATCCCTATGGTCACCAGTGTTTTAGATGAGCATCTAACATGGTTTATTAAAATACTCAATGCCAATTGGTTACTGAGGAGTTTTTAGAAATGCTATCAAGACCTCTGATGTCACATCCTTCAACTGTTAGTACGTGATTTAAAAAAAAAATCAACATCAGCAAACATCCAAAACAACGATTACGTTAGTTTAAATCAACGTTACGTTCTAACAACAAATTGAAATTGTTAAAAACATGATAAAGTTGTATATTTTCTTCGTCTGGTGCTGAAATATGGTCATACATTGTGTGAGAATTTGTTTGTATTATGTTCATGCTATTGAAAAATGTGTGTACAAAATACATAAAAATACATGTCGGATAAAAAATAAAATATTTCCATCGGGTTTATATTGTGCGAGATCAAAATCTGGAGGGGCGTCCGTGGCCGAGTGGTTAACGTCTCTGACTTGAAATCACTTGCCCCTCACCGCTGTAGGTTCGATCCCTCAGGGGCCTAGGAATCTTTATGTGAGGAAGCTATCCAGCTGGCTTGCGGAACGTCGGTGGTTCTACCCAGGTGCCCGCCCGTGCACGAAAATTGCCCGGAGGGGCACCTGGGGTCTTCCTCCACCAATGGAAGCTGGAAAGTCGCCATATGACCTTAGCTGTTGGTGGGACTATAAACTCCAATTCAATCAATCAAAATCTGGTGTTTGGGACTTAAAACACATCGAAACTGCAGGCCATGGCCCTTGGTATCGATGGTCTTCAAGTCCTGCCCACCAGGTACTGATCTGGGACCAACAATATAAACCCGCTGGAAATATTTTATTTCTTAACTACCTGTACAGACCAAGGCCCTCATTTTATATCTATGTTAAAGTAGATGTCAACTAATAAATCAATAAATAAATGAATCCATCTAACCTTGTCTGGTTCCACTGTGGGCATCATGTTTATGGTAAGTAAATCCATATCATCCTGGGACCTCAGTGTGGCCCTCTCATACTGTATGCTGCTGTATCTGTGGACAGTAAATATATCATGTTTACAGTGAGTACATACATATCACCTGGGACCTCGGTGTGGCCCTCTCATACTGTATACTGCTGTATCTGAATGTTTGTTTAACGGCTCGTCAACACAGTACAGGTTATTTAGAGCCGCTCCAGAGAGAGGTGAAGGATACATAGGAATCCGGGAACCGTGCCATACTCTTATAATCGAATAGATTCCTATGGTTCTTTAATGTGCTTGAAGGATAGACCACTAAACAGGACCGTCCGGTTTACAAAACTCAGTGGCACCATGGAGGATTGAACCCGGGGTCTCCAGCTTACAAATTCCGCTGTGGACAGTAAAATATTTCATGTTTACAGTGGATACACCCATATCACCCTGGAAGCTCAGTGTGGCCCTCTCATACTGTATACTGCTGTATCTGTGGACAGTAAATATATCATATCCATATCACCCTGTGTTGTTTCTTTTTATCAAAATATTTTTTATTATGTAACTCTAGGCACTGGTGACACTGGAAGCCATGTTTGACTTCAAATCAAAATCAATTATGTTGCGGATCAACTACATGCTGTAGTAAAGGTTACAATCACAAGAAATCCGTGGATCACATGTCTCGCCTAAACCGGGGCATTTTTTAATTTGTCCCACTTCCTTCTATGAATGAAATTTCATAACAAGAGGTCAATGACCTTGAAACTCTACTGATAGATTTTTGATAGCTAGAGCAGCATTTCTGTGAAGTTTCATTAAAATCCGTCAAGTGGAGTAGTCGCTACAAGTTTTCATCATATAACTCTATGTAAACAAAGATGGCCACTGGTGGCCATGTTTAACGTCAAATCAAAATATTTTTTGACAAGGATCAACATCATGTCATACTGATCATTTTAGAAAAAGTCCCATATCAATATCACTTATAGTTTTCAAGAAGTAGTCGCTACAAACTTGTTTTTTGAAAAATATTTTTAGCCGTGGTGGCCATCTTGAATTTCCGGCCGACCTGAAGTTTTGCTAGGATCAATTAGACATCAAGAGAAACATTCAAGTGAAGTTTCATGAAAATCCGTCAAGTAGTTTCAGAGGAGTAGTCGCTACAAGTTTTCATTATATAACTCTATGTAAACAAAGATGGCCACTGGCAGCCATGTTTAATGTCTATTTTTAGCTTTGGTGGCCATCTTGGATTTCACATCAACATGGAATTTTTGCTAGGATCAACTAGACTTCATGGGCAACATTTCTGTATAGTTTCATGAAAATCCATCCAGTAGTTCCAGAGCAGTAGTCGCTATAAAAAAAAGTTTACAGACAGACAGACGGACGACGGACACCGCACCACGGCATAAAATGGGTGGGTTGGTGGGGGGGATGGGGTTTATTTTAACATTCTAAACAAAATATGGTAAAGATCAGATAAAAAATGAAGTAACTACAGATTTAACAAAGGAAAATACAATATAGCATTTTTCAACAAATCAAGGGCCATAACCTGTCGTTACTAACTAAATCTAACTGGTTTTCAAACTTATCCAAAATTTCATTGATATACCACGCTTTGCACAACTAGACATCATACTGAGGCTTCCTGCCAAATTTTGTAGAAATCAAACAAGCCGTTCAGGAGGAGTAGCGCCGACAAGAAATTTAAAGTAAAAATGTCAAAGTGCCGTAACTCCGTCATAAATCAGCAAACTGGAACAAATGCGCGATATGCACAACTAGACATCTTACCGATGCTTCCTGGCAAGTTTCGTCGAAATCCAACAAGGCGTTTAGGAGGAGTAGCGCCGACAAGAAATTAAAAAAAAAATGTCAAGGGGCCGTAACTCCATCAAAAATCAACGAACCAGAAAAAAAATGCAATAGGCACAGCAATGCTTCCTGCTAACAGGGCGTTAACACCAAAAAAAAAATTCAATTTTTTTTTTTAATGAAAATTCAAAATTCAAAAAAAATAAAATAATAATAATTCAAAAAACAAGAGGCCCAAGAGGGCCTGTGGACGCTCTACTGGCTATGTTGGCTCTTATAACATCAATGAAGCGAGTGACTGCCATTTACGTTTTTTTGAAAGTTTCGGGCAAAAAACAGCTTTTTAACTAAATCAAGGGTCATAACTAAAGAACCTGGTAAAGTTTGGTAAAGATCAGATGAAACATGAAGGCCATACCGTATTAACGAGGCAAAGTATAGCATTTTTAACTAAATCAAGAGCCATAATTCCTCTGTTACTGGTCCGACTGGTCCAACATAGAGCTAAAAAAATTTTTTATATATATATATATATATATATATAAAGGAATAATTTCCAAAAAAAAAAATTAATTAAAATAAAAAAAAATAAAATAAAAAAAAATTATTTTGAAGTAAATTAAGGGCCATAACTCCGATGTTAGTGGTCCGATATGGCTGGATTTAGAACTTGTTCGAGATTTCATTGATATTAACAATCTGATTAAGTTTGGTAAAGATCGGATGAATAATGAAGCCCCTATAGTCTTAACGAGGCAAATTATAGCATTTTAACTAAATCAAGGGCAATAACTCCACTGTTACTAGTCCGATATGGCTGGTTTTCAAACTTGTCCAAGCTTTCATTGATATTAACAATCTGATCAAGTTTGGTAAAGATCGGATGAATAATGAAGCCCCTATAGTCTTAACGAGGCAAATTATAGCATTTTTAACTAAATCAAGGGCAATAACTCCACTGTTACTAGTCCGATATGGCTGGTTTTCAAACTTGTCCAAGCTTTCATTGATATTAACAATCTGATTAAGTTTAGTAAAGATCGGATGAATAATGAAGCCCCTATAGTCTTAACGAGGCAAAATATAGCATTTTTAACTAAATCAAGGGCCATAACTTCGCTGTTACTGGTCCGATATGGCTGTTTTTCAAACTTGTTCAAGCTTTCAATGACATTAACAATCTTATAAAGATTGGTAAAGATCGGATGAATAATGAAGCCCCTATCATCTTAACGATGCAAAACATAGCATTTTTAACTAAATCAAGGGCTACAACTCCGCTGATACTAGTCTGATATGGCTGGTTTTCGAACTTGTCCGAGCTGTCATTGATATTAACAATGTGGTAAAGATAGGATGAAAAACGAAGGCCCTATTGTCTTAACGAGGCAAAATATAGCAATTTAGCATTTTTAACTAAATCAAGGACCATAACTCCGCTGTTACTGGTCCGATCTGGCTGTTTTCAAACTTGTACGAGCTTTCATTGATATTAACAATGTGGTAAAGTTTGGTAAAGATAGATGAAAAATGAAGGCCCTATCGTCTTAACGAGGCAAAATTTAGCAATATAGCATTTTTAACTAAATCAAGGGCCATAACTCTGCTGTTACTTGTCCGATCTGGCTGGTTTTCGAACTCATCCGAGCTTTCATTGATATTAACAACCTGTTAAAGTTTGGTAAAGATCGGATGAAAAATGAAGGCCCTATCGTCTTAACGAGACAAAAGTTAACAACGGACGGACGACGGACGGACGGACGACGGACAACTCGGCATGCCATAAGCTCTGCTGGCCTTCGGCATGTCATGCTGATCATTTTAGAAAAAGTCCCATATCAATATCTCTTATAGTTTTCAAGAAGTAGTCCCTACAAACTTATTTTTTAAAATCTATTTTTAGCCGTGGCGGCCATCTTGAATTTCCGGCCGACCTGAAATTTTGCTAGGATCAACTAGACATCTCGAGCAACATTCATGTGAAGTTTAATGAACATCCGTCAAGTAGTTTCAGAGGTGTAGTCGCTACAAGTTTTTACTATATAACTCTATGTAACCAAAGATGGCCATTGGCAGCCATGTTTAAAGTCGAATCAAAATAATGTTCAACTCGGATCAACATCATGTCATGCTGATCATTTAGAAAAAGTCCCATATCAATATCACTTATAGTTTTCAAGAAGTAGTCGCTACAAATTTATTTTTTAAAAATCTATTTTTAGCGGTGACGGCCATCTTGAATTTCTGGCAGATCTGAAATTTTGCTGGGATCAATTAGACATCAAGAGCAACATTCCTGTAAAGTTTCATGAAAATCCGCCAAGTAGTTTCAGAGGAGTAGTCGCTACAAGTTTTTACAATATAACTCTATGTAAACAAAGATGGCCGTTGGCAGCCATGTTTAACGTCGAATCAAAACGATTTTTGACAAGGACCAACATCATGTCATGCTGATCATTTAGAAAAAGTCCCATATCAATATCACTTATAGTTTTCAAGAAGTAGTCGCTACAAACTTGTATTTTAAAACTCTATTTTTAGCTTTGGCGGCCATCTTGGATTTCATATCAACACGAATTTTTGATAGGATCAACTAGACTTTACGGGCAACATTTCTGTAAAGTTTCATGAATATCCATCCAGTAGTTTCAGA